>BROG01000447.1:0-295000 GCA_030159075.1 Atrina japonica | reverse complement strand
AACAATGATTAGGTATATTTAAATATCGCTCATCACAACAGGTGCTCGAGTCATTCTTTAATCTTTATGGTACACTGATTAATGAAATGACTGATTTCATTTCTTGAAAGAAACATCGTCTTGAGCATTTGTATTGGCCCCTAATTTACAAAAAACCGACTTTAAGTTTAGTATTATGTGCTTGATATCTTTAACTAAAACGAAACACCTAAAAATGTCAAACGCGTTTTTTATTCCTCTGGAGCGTCTTTGGTGACTGACGATAGAATTATTCAAAAAAATAAAAATAAATGTGCGCACAGTTTATGAAATATTATATCATACACATAGTTTAACTATATTGCGTGCAAAGTTTAGTTACATTGTGCACACGGTTGAGTTATATTGTGCACATTTAACTATATTGCACACATACTTTATTTATATGTTGACCACAGTTTAGTTATATTATGTGCTCATAGTAATTGCTACGCTGAGTGTACAATATAACTAAACTGTACATACAATATGTTGAAGCTGCACAATATGCACAAAATATGCCGACCATTTCATATAATGTGCGCACAATATCCCTAAACTGAGCACCCAAAACAGTAGTAACAGCTAAATACTATGTACAGTTTAACTTTACTCTGTGCTGATAAACTGTGAGATATAACTAATCAGTGCACACAACATAATTAAACTGTGCGCATTATAAAGTTAAACTGTGCGCACAAATTGTACACATAAAATAGTAATTTCTAAATTCAGCGCACAATTTAACGTTACTCTGTGTGCATTATAATTAAACTCGGTGCAAGTTATACATAATCAATGCGCATAAGATAATTAAACAATGTGCACAATATAGTTCAACAGTACGTAAGATATCGTTAAAACTGTGTGCACAATGTAGTTAAACTGTGCGCAAAATATAAATAAAGTGTGCACAAACAACTTTTAACTACGCAATATAATATTTGTTTAAACTGTGCGCACAATATAAATAAATCGTGTGCACATTTTAGTCCAAAATACACCGTATCTTCATATGTCGTCTTAAAAAGAGGCTCCGTAAATTCCGGTTACGAGTTCGCCATTCCCGTTCATGGACTACAAAATTCGTTTCGGCGAACAGTAATAAATCTTATAAATCGTAAAACAGGAAGTGTAAATTTTGTGACGTTTTTCACATTAATGCACATGGATTGCACAGCGTGACAGAAATAGTAATATTTCACAACAACTCACATACATATAAACTCAGATCAACGTGGTTCAGGATTTCATCACAGTTATGGCAGTGCGCGCACAATTTGAAGGCAACAATGAAATAGGGGTATTTTCCAAATTGACTAACGCTTATTGTCTGGTTGCTATTGGTGGATCTGAAAACTTTTACAGGTACGATTGAAAATGAAAGAAACTTAGAAAGATGGAGAAAAATTGTAATTTGACACATTTAGTGAGGTAGTTACTGTCTTTTTTCTAACTTTTTACTATCATCCATGTAATTAACTTTGGTGATAATACATTGGAATAAATGAGTACTGTAAAACTGAAGAAAGAAATGAACCAGAATTAAATGTTAAATAAAAATTAAAATGCCAGTTGAAGGTAGTTATTCTATACATGTAGTCTGGTCCAAGTGTGCTGGATCTGTTAGTTTTGGCTGATTAGAATAAAATGGTTGATACCTACCACTTATATTTAACGTAGCGGTATCCTATATGCATACTGAATAAATTTTCCATGCCCATGACAAATAAAAATGAATCCGTTTTGTACTAGATTATAGATATTCCCACTCATATTACCACTACGGTAATTTTACATTGGTAATCGCGGCCATATGTCGAAGTGTGAGAGCTTGGCTCACCGATTGATGATGTATGATTGTGCCAGGATCCCAGGCTAACACTAAATCATTTGATAGCTTTTCGAGTATTATCGTATGAAAGACATGGTTTCGGAGCTTTCAGAGTATAATCGTATTGTATTTTGAAAAAAAGGTTGCTAATAATACACAATCACTGATTCCTTAAAACAATAATATATTGGGAATTACTCCCCTTCATATAACTCTTTTGTCAAGAGAAGCGCTAGTATATTAAAATGATTACTCACATGACCCAATTTATTGACATCCCATGAATAACACAGAGATTCCTGTAGGAAGAGTATTTACAAAAATTGAAGTGACCAAACAAAGAAAAAAGTATGTAGAAAAGATATAGGATAAACTTTTTTCTTTTTTAATTATATCAGTAAAAATATTTTTATTTTGACAATTGGTTGCTTTACAAATTCATTTTGAAATTTGTGACCAAATATGGCTTGGAATATGATATAGCTGCAATGAAGAAGGTATTTTTCTGTGTCCTCCTTCGCTGGAGTCCATCCCTTTATATAAGACGAATTCTAGTCATTTTGGCATCAAGTGATATTGGGTTGGACGATTTACTGAAACAGAACAAAACACAATTTACAATTATCGAAATGGACCACAAGTACTGAAGCAAGATACAAATGTTATTTTATATATATTTAAAATGTATTTTGTAACATAATTAAAGTATTATTATGGCTCAATTCTGAATAAATTTTGTAAAAATATGATCCATAATTTCACATGTCATGTTACAAAATACATTTTAGATAATTATTTAATCATTTGTATCTTGTTCCAGTCATTGTGGTGTATTTTGGTCTTATTTTTGTTTGTTTCAGTAATTGTAGTGTGTTTCAGTCTTGTTTTGTAAATTTTTGGAATTAATCCATAATTATACCAAAATCAGGTTACAAATTACATTTTTAACATATTGTACAACATATATTACAACATTTGTACCTTGCTCTAGTAATTTTAGTGTGTTTCAGCCTTGTTTCAGTAATTCAGGTCTGGTCTGTTTGGGTAAATCATCTTACTGGTAACATCGGCACCAAGTAATTTCGGCATTTGTATAAGTAACTTTAGCACTAGTTTACCTTTTCAGCACTTGTACAGGTAATATTGACAGATAATATTGATTAAGATGAAATAATAAGTACTTAATGATGAATATTAACTTATAAAAATCAAGTTTCAACAGGTGTTTTTGAAAGTGCCAAAATACTTACTTTTAAGTGCTGAAATTACTTGGTGCTGAAATTACCATGTACCATGCAAGACATCTGAAAAAACATGTATTTACTGAGGAGATATTTTTCAATCCATCCAGGTATATACTTTTATAAAATGTAACCACTTTAAATCATGTTTTTTCAGTTATATAATTTTGGTCACCAGATTTTGTTTATAAATCCCACCATATTGGAATACAAAGAGGAGACAGAAAAATCACAGTAGTAAAATACCTTCTTCCTTGCAGCTGTAACTAAGAAAATTCCTGATCTCACTCAGATAAAAGTGATAGAACCATCTAATCTATGAATCTATTTTTTCTAAAAATGCCTTCACCTGAATTATATATATTCACACTGAATTTAAAAGCCTTCCCAAGACATACAGGACCCTCTGTTTACATGATAGTTATTAATAAGCGAGCAAAGGGAGTTCTTTATGGTAAGGAGGTAGAAAATGAGCTGTACATACTGTATGTATGATCCAAAAACCTTCATCAAATTTAAACGTCAATTTTTAACATCAATCTGATGCTTTGCTAGTCACTCTTCACACAAACATATTCAAATCAAACATTTAGGAGACTTCTTCTGGTCAAATTTATGCTAGATGTGCCAATGTTCTTAATATTTGATGTCACAATTAAACCGGGACGTCATTTTGTGGGACAGATGTTGCTCTTGCAAGACCAGATAGACTCCTGATGAGTGCTCTTTCCTGCATTTTTAAAACAAGGAGCTGTGCTTGCTTTCAAGGCATTGCATTAATTCATATTATGAACTAAAGCAATGCCTAAAAAGAGAGTGCTGCTCCTTGTTTTACGCATGCAGTGAAATTAAAAAGCATTCATCAAGAGTCTATCAAATTTCAGTAAGGCAACATCTTACATCGCCAAAATGATGCCACAGTTTGACTTTAATTATGATGTCAAATACATGTATTTATAACATCACTGGTAGTGTTACCTTGAACTTGGTCTGCAAAACATTTTTTTGTACAGTAGTTTACTACCTTTCTGTCAGTGCTTTTATAGTGTTCTCAGAGAAAGAAAATGATAAGATTGTACATGTATATAATTTTATAAAGTGGTCTGACTGTATATTTTTTTAAAAACACCACATTTAAACTATAGTCATTTTTTTCTGGTCTTATAATTTAAATCACCCAATTAGCTTACCAGATTGGTAATTGACACAATGGTCATGTATACACACCAACACTTATACAGTAACATGTAAGAGAGGACAAGTGAATATTGTTTTGGAATGTGATCTATGTAAAAAATTCTCTCAATTTTGTTTACAGTGTTTTTGAGGGTGAATTATCAGAGACTATACCAGTTATACACGCAAGTTTAGCAGGATGTAGAATCATAGGCAGAATGTGTGTTGGTGAGTATAGGGACTGTATCCTACACAGGCTACATGTACATTCACCCAGTTGACAGTCACACATTTATATATCTATCCTTTATCAGGCTACGTGTACATTCACCCAGTTGACAGTCACACATGTATATATCTATCCTACACAGGCTACATGTACATTCACCCTAGCCAAGCCTTTTACTGGTCTACAACTAAAATAAACTTGATAGGCCACAAGGCTGCCATGTTTTACAATTATCTGAGACAGTGATGTGTTTGAACAGATTGAATGGTACGTCATAACTTCAAGCCTTTCACTGGTCTACAACAAAAATAAACAGAAGTGGAAAAAAATCCGGATTGGATGGCACAAACATTTACCGGTCGTTTGGACCGATTATTTGATGAATTTCACAGGGCTTTTGTCAAATTTACCAGTGTTGCTGGTAAGACTGGCGGATTTCAAAAACTCTGATATATGAAGTTTTAAATCAATAACATCTAAGATGAGTTTTATTATGGCCAATACATTGCAGTATTTGCCAGAGTTATGGGACTTTATGGCTTACTTTTCAGAGTTGTGGGACTTTATGGCTTACTTTTCAGAGTTATGGGACTTTATGGCTTACTTTGCAAAGTTGTAGGACTTTATGGCTTACTTTTCAAAGTTATGGGACTTTATGGCTTACTTTTCAGAGTTATGGGACTTTGTGACTTACTTTTAAGGAGCAGAGTTTGTCTCAAACACTTCTTGTTCAATGAAAAAGTATTGCAAATTTTTCACCATACATAAACATGTACATTTTATAATGGTTACCATACCATTGTTTATATAGTGTCTAGTTTAAGAATTTGAAGGGGAAAAACTCAACGATGGCAATAATCTAATTTAAGGAAATAAAAACGGACTCCTTGTTCCCAATTCAACCACAGACCAGGAACTGCAACACATAAGAAATTCCCTTCCAGATAAGATTAAAGTTCAACGAGTTGAAGAGAGACTATCAGCACTTGGTAATGTAGTCACCTGTAATGATTATGTGGCCCTTGTTCATCCGGATTTGGACAGAGTGAGTTTCTTATTAACATGTGGGTATCCATGATCATTTGATCTGTTTTTTGTGTTTTTATTACTCCTGTTACACATGTATTGTGCCAGGACTGCTAATGCAGCAATCTGTTTCTTGGGGGAGGGGGTATTTTTTGTCAAGCGTTGTAATTAAGGGACACTGGATCTACATAACAAAAAGAAGCAGAATATAATTTGAATATTGGATAACTTTCACTTTACATGTGAAGCTTTGAACCTTTGACTTTAATTCATGTGTATACACAATTACATATATTATATGATGATAAACTTTGATTTACTTGTAAAGTTGTATGATGTTATGGAAGGGGAAAATGTGTGAATCTGAGTTTTAATTGTAGGAGACAGAAGAAATATGTACAGATGTTCTTGGAGTAGAAGTATTCAGACAGACAATTGCAGATAATGTGTTGGTTGGAAGTTACTGTACAATTAGTAATCAGGGTGGACTGGTAAGACAGTATTACAGTGAAACTTGTATATAATGACCTCTTTAGGAACATAATGGAACCAGTCTATATAGGGAGGTGGTCTTTATATAGAGTTTATTTGGGACAACAACAAAATGGTCTTTATGACCAGGTGGTCTTTATACACAGGTGGTCACTAAAGCAGGTATTACATTTTTCTCTGTGATGGACACTGGAATCTGTCATGTGAAAACCACTGTCAATGATGACCACCTGTCTTATGAGACCACATTCTGAAATCCATCTACAGGGGTAGACAAATAGAAATTTCAAGTACTTGCCTAAGGACAGGTTGACTTTGTAAATTCACTTGCCCTACCAACAAATCTACTTGCCCAACAATTTCATGAAGGCCAATAATAATACACAGGGATTTTCCACCCTATCTTGCGTGGCCGAAATAAGGTCCCATTCCCAATGCAAAAAAAATGCATTTTTCCCAATTTGCATTTTAATTTCCCATTGGAAGTCAAATGACAAAGAATTTAAAGAGATTCTTGTATTTTGACATAGTTCTGTGTTTTTCTTAATTTCCATAAAATGTTGCTAAATTTTCAAAGAAGTTTTAATATTTTTATTCATCTTCCATCAATTCAGCTGTGTGAGTAACAGCATTATAATTACCAGGTTTGTTTTGTGACCTGCAATGTGCCTGCCTATATGGTAAAGTTTACCTAGTTTTGCGGAACTTAACCTCTGATCAATAGCAGACTCAGCTGACAGCCTATAATCTACGTAAAGTATTCTTATCCAAGTGTCTTTCATTATCAGCATCATTGAGAGGAATAGGCCTACTTCTGCCCAGAATAGTGACAAATTTGTCCAGATCTATCCTGGTCAATGAAGACCCATCATGTTTTATCATTGCAAATAAGAAATAACCATGTGTGTTCCAATGTAATGTGATATCCGGTTTATATTTGAGGATCTCTATCCCAATTTAAAAGTTCACAATGAGTCAAACGAAAAATGAAAGATTTGTTTTCACTTGCCCATGGACAAGTGCTACTCTTTGAAATACTTGCCCAACCCCTGAAAATGGTTGCCTTAGGCATCGAGCAATGGTATTTGTCTACCCCTGCCATTTAGTTCAGTAATCCTTAAAGTAAAACCTCTTTTGACAGACCACCTGTTGTCTAAGACCACATTTCAGTGGTAGGAGGGTGATCTTTTAAAGCAGGTGTTCCACTGTTCTATAATGTCAATAGTGAGAATAAGTCATAGCTCTACAATGTACAAATCAATAGTGAGACCATAAGTCATAGATCATGTACATTGCGACCAATAGTGACCGGAATCAAAAGTCCATAGACTATGTACATCGTCAATAGTGAGTTATGCGCTAAGTCAACAACAGATTTGTACAGTCAATCAGTGAGACTGTAAGTCATAGTATTGCTCTATGTTTTACATTTTCCTAACAATAGTGAGAATAAGTCAACAGATAAATGTACATCTTGGTTAAAATAGTGAGAATAAGTGTTCACTATAGGCCGAATATGTTTCGATTTTAAGTAAGCAATAGTGTAAAATAAGTCATAGATATGTACAGTCGACGAATAGTGACCACAGCCTAAGTCATAGATTATATCGTACAGTTTATCCTCCAGTAATACTGCCATCCCCAAAGGGATTTGTTTTTCTTAAATTTTGGTCGGTATTACAGTGTTTTGTTGGCATTATATCAAGGTTTACTATTTTTGAGGTGTCAAGTCGTCTTTTCATGTCTTCGAAAAATCTCTGTGTAAAACATAGGTTGCCTGTTTACAACTCACTACTGTGAAAAATTAGGGATATTTTGGCCATTGTTTAAAGTTTGGACAAAAGATCAACATGCAGGCCATACCTTTTTTAAAATTGGCCAAAATGTTACATAAACCAGAAAATTAAATATGTACTATATGTTCGAGTCTGGATTTTTTTTAAGAACACATTAACACCACACACACAACATATTTTTAACATTAACTTATATATTCTGTTTAAAATAAATCTTTGGCGAGTAAAACTGGCTGGCTAGTAAAAATTTCTGGTTAATACAAATGTTTTAGGTTTGTAGAGCCCTGTAAGCCATGGGTATGTACAGTTCATCTACTCATAATCATGGGTATTTTCATAAGATGGCTATGTGATAAGTCATGCTGTGTCATGGGTAAACAGTTCATTAGCAATGTGTACAGTTCATTTTTAACTCTCACAGATGCAAGATTTGACACGGGTAAGCTGGTCCCTGACTGACTAGTACACTTTGTTTTAGAGCAAAGTGATGTTCGAGTTATATTCCTTTGCAATCGTACTATCAGTAAATAATTGACAGTTGGCAAATTTATGCAGTATTTTATCTCCTAGACATCCCAAACTAATCATCTGGTGGTTAAAAGAAGAAATGGATTTGTATAACTACAATGTACTACAATAGCCCATTGTATCCGTTTCTATGAATCTGCCATCATTCCGGCCATTGATAATTAAATTTAGGAAAAGCTTTATGAAGATTACCGATTAAGCACATGGCTAGATGTGTGCATTTAACATTCCATGTAAGATAATTTGTCAAATTTCTCTGTATTTAAAGTTTTTTAGTCTCACTTGTACAGTGAAAGCTGTCCTGAGAGACTACCCCATCTGCCACTGATGTGTGGTCTCTGTAGACAGGTCTCTTAGGTTTTATTTAAAATATTATTAAGCCCAAAGGTTTTTAGAATGTCGTCTAAAAAGACAGACGGTCCTTCCATGAGAAGTGGTCTTTCGAGACAGCTTCCACTGTACTAATGTATACATTCATTGCTTTTAAAAGTTTTTGATTTAATCTATTATTTTGTTTTGATGTTTAAATTGCTATGTAATATATAAATATTTTATTTTTTGTTGTTTAAATGGTATAAATATGTATTGCAGGTCCATCCCAAAACAAGTGTTGAAAGTCTTGAAGAATTATCTTCACTGTTACAAGTTCCTTTAGTGGTGAGTTTATTACATGTAATATTATCTTGTGTACTTTATTTCTATGTCAATTACTAATGTATCCATTGATTAAATCATGACCATCAAATTTACTCCATACTCAAGGTGAAGCTCAACCAACTTTTTATGATTTAAGATCAAAACTAAGAATTTGCTGTTATTGGGGTATAAGACCTAAAGTTTCTCATGCATATGCATACTTGCCAACTATTCCGCTTTGGGTGGAACAGTCCCGATTTTCATAGATAAATTCCGTGTTCCAGATCTGCATTGTCCGGTTTCGCTTTCAGTTTTCTCATTTAGAAACAGAATCTTACAAACGTTTGAAGGCAATATTGATATTCAAGCTTTGCCATGAAACAGTGCGAGCACATGGCAATGGCGGACACATCTCTGCTGTTTCTAGTTATGCTGTTTAAAAGATGGAGTCAACCAAAAGGAATGTCAAGCAGATACAGAAATTCAAGGACTCTTATTTAAGTCATTTTAATGGTATCATAATATGATCGACATGAGGATGCAACTATGCATTTTGTACAATGTGTAGTACAGACATTACTATTTGGCATGGTGGTTTCAACGACATTCAAAAACACGGGGTTACACTAAATACGCGATGAAGAGTTTGTCTTGTAAATTACCCCCATGTACCAGTTCCACAGTAATGTGTTACATTGCATCTCACAGTATGTGTTACATCGTGTCTCACAATAATGTGTTACATTGCATCTCACAGTATGTGTTACATCGTGTCTCACAATAATGTGTTACATTGTCTCACAGTAATGTGGTACATTGTCTCACAGTAATGTGGTACATTGCATCTCACAGTAATGTGGTACATTGCATCTCACAGTTGTCAAAATAAAGAAATAAACATTTTAATTGAAACATTGTTAACCTCCAAAAGTGTGTAAAAATTGCTTTAGATTAAGATTTGTTTTTATTGAATTATCGTTTATATGACAGGCTGGGACAGTAAATCGTGGAAGTGATGTGATATCAGCTGGGATGGTAGTAAATGATTGGATAGCATTCTGTGGCTTGGATACCACCAGTACAGAATTATCAGTCATTGAAAGTGTATTCAAAATAGGCGATAGACAACCAAGTAATATTTCTACACAGATGAGAGAAAGCTTGATTGATAGGTAAGTAGTTACATTACCTGTTTAAGGTGACTTACTGTGTTACCTAAGTGATTAAGGTGACATACTGTGTCACCTAAGTCATAAAGATTATTTATTGTGTTACCAAAGTCACTTACATGACTTATTGTATTACCAAAGTCAATACAGTGACTTATTGTATTATCAAAGTCACTCATGTGACTTATTGTCACCCGAGTCACTTAAGTGACTTGTTGTGTTAAATGAGACACTTAGGTGATTCATTGTGTTACACAAGTCATCAAGGTAACTTATTGTGTTACTGGAGTCATCAAGGTAACTAATTGTGTTACCTGAATCACTAAGGTAACTTATTGTGTTACTGGAGTCATCAAGGTAACTAATTGTGTTACCTGAATCACTAAGGTAACTTATTGTGTTACTGGAGTCATCAAGGTAACTAATTGTGTTACCTGAATCACTAAGGTAACTTATTGTGTTACTGGAGTCATCAAGGTAACCTAATTGTGTTACCTGAATCACTAAGGTAACTTATTGTGTTACTGGAGTCATCAAGGTAACTAATTGTGTTACCTGAATCACTAAGGTAACTTATTGTGTTACTGGAGTCATCAAGGTAACTAATTGTGTTACCTGAATCACTAAGGTAACTAATTGTGTTACTGGAGTCATCAAGGTAACTTATTGTGTTACACAAGTCATCAAGGTAACTTATTGTGTTACCTGAATCACTAAGGTGACTTATTGTAGTACCTGAGTCATCAAGGTGATTTATTGTTACCTCATTACGGTGGTTTATTGGGTTACATGACTTATCAAGGTGACTTATTCTGTTATCTGAGTCATCAAGGTGATTTATGTCATGAAGGTGACTTATTGTGTTACGTGAGTCATCAAGGTGATTTTTTGTGTTACCCGAGTTATCAAGATGACTTATTTTGCTACATGGGTCATCAAGATGGTGTTATTTGATACTAAACTACAGATAAAAGTGTTAAGTTTAGCAATCAGATTGAAGGTATCTAGCTATAGTGCTAAACCACAAATGTGTCAAGATTAGCATCAGATTGAAGGGATCTAGCTATAGTGCTAAACCACAAATAAATGGGTCAGCATTAGCAATCAGTTTGAAGGTATCTAGCTATAAATAGATGTGTCAAGATTAGCCATCGGATTGAAGGTATTTAGCTATACTGTAAATTGGTATATTTTGGCGTCGCTAAAATTTTGCATCAAACATCAAAATATTAAAAGGAGCCGGTAGAATAATTAGAATTGATACATCACATGGTACATGTACTTAATCTATTAAATAAAAACTGTCAAGATTAGCAATCAGATTACAGGTTACCGGCTGTGACATTTAACCACAAATGTAGATGTCAATATTACAAATCAGATGAAAGGTAATTGTGGTGCTAAACCACAAACAAATGTTCAGATTAGTAGTAAGATTAAAGGTATCTAGCCAGGGAGTAAAATTAGCACTCGCCCAGTTGCATTTGCGACCATTTTTATGACTGGGCAATCAAAATTTGCACCCCGATCGTCCAGATGGCAAGTACAACCGTATCCGTAATTGTCCGTGTTTGAAGTGCTAAACCACAATGTCTAAAACTGTAATACAAGTACAAAGAGTTAATTATAAGGACAATATTCTGCTTGTGTTTTGCAACAACAACCAAGAAATATATTTCTAAAACAAGTGCATTTAATGGTAATGTTTTTTATAAGTTTCTTCAACAGAAAATTAGAAAATAGATTGATTTGATCAATTCTTCAGACTTTTGTTTTCTTTTTGCAGCATGGCTTAATTGGAATATACAAGGAAAATGGGGAAATTGAACCACCAACTTATATCCTCAAATGTGTATGTCACAGCTTCAGAAGAGAGTGTATAAACACTTAACTAAATTGTCATGAACAGTTGTCGGACTCATTGGAAATAATACCCCATTGGCATATCATCAGCTGGTAGCTGTTCATTGCCACAAGAATTAAAATGATATTATCTTGTCATCTGTTGGATAGTTAGTTGACAGGCAGACATTAATCCAGAATATGATATAATGGATTCATTTTTGGAATCAAATAAGATCTTTTTACTAGTTAAGAGTAATTCTCTGTAAAGACCAAAATTGGTCAGAAATGGTATATCGCAAATTTTGAAGGCACCTGGTCACAATGATAGCCTGGCATGAGAGTAACAAAACCTTACAATTTTTTCCCAGTAAAACTTCCTCGTTACCATAGCAACGGTCATTTATCTATATTGAAAGTGGAAATAGCCATATTACGTAAATTTCATGAAATGTGATATTTTCAGTTTTGACAGCAGTTTTTTGTATTAATTATTGATCTTAACATGTTTATATAACAAGGTAGAAAATATCGGGGATCGTAATGCCTCCGTTTTTAAAAAAGACCATTTGAAAGTTGGTTTTTAAGATTAATATAGGGAAATCCCGTGCAAATTTAAATCAGGCCTCTGTAAAAACGCAGCATAGGAAATCGCTCAAGTGACTTTAGTAACAATAGTAGAAACGAACAGCAAAATATCTCAGTGGGTATTTTTGTTACTAATTAATAATTTTGGACAACATCAACATAATTTGTTATCCGTGCAAAAAGAGAACCCTTTAATAAAATTGGAAATGAACAGCTTATGTGAACTCGGTACTACATGTGGATACAAGAAATCGTACTTGCAATAAACATAGATTCATAATGCAACCAAATCACTCGCAAATACGACCAATTTTTAGGTTTTGGGTGTTTTTTTCCAGTCTATCGCTACCCGTTTTCTCAAAAATTTAAATGTTTTCCGTTTCAATCAATACAGCCGAAATCGTGGTCTGTTATGCGCTCAAAAATAACCCACGATACGTTTGCAATAAACTAGAGCGTCTAGCTCACGTTGATTAAGGCGGTCATTAAAAGGTATTCGGGCAGAGACGGATTCGAGAATCGGTGGAATCGAACAAATAATTGTCGATTTCCTCCACAATATTTATTCAAAGAACACAATAATTGTAGTATATCACATCATTCACAATAGAAAATTATACAAAATTATTTTGCCGATTAGACCTTACGTTGGCACACTAAATTTAGTAGTCGATTCGACGGCGGAGTCGAGGTATTGGATCGATTTAAGTTAATTTGTTTACTTTTTAAGTAAAGTATATATCACAATTATGATAATATCCTTCTAAATATACCATGAAATGACACTAAAATCAATTTTTCGTTAGCAATCATAATTTGTAATCGCTTAGTAATATACAGAGTCGGATCGAAAAGACTAATGTCGGATTCCTGATAGTATAGTGTTTTTCGGATTTGATTAGCGGCGGATTCAATCGTTGATTTCTCAAGTTCTAATTGTATTTAAGTAATCTTTTAAATGATAATTAATGACACTTCTGAATAATTTTCAGTAAAAATTACTCAAATTTTGGTTCGTTTTAGATTTCCTAGATTTTGGCTGTTGGGTAGTCAGATTTCAGTGGCGGATTTGAGATGTCGGGTCAATTTAAAATAATCTGAAGCTTTTTGACTTAAGATAAAATACAAATTGTATAATCATAGGGTCCCTAAATATTATTAAAGACAATCAAATAGCATATTTAGTGTAAAAGTCAAGATACGAGATATAAATCGGTTCGAAAAGAGACAATGCGGAGTCCTGATTTGAACGGACGCGGAAATCATGGTATATTTAGGTATATTATATTGCTAATACAGTATATAATGAAATTATATATATTATGTGATCTCGACATATGTTATTTACTATATTTGAAAGTTAGATTTAAAAATATTATGAAGATTTGAAATGATAGAGAAATTAAGTTGAAATATACGTGGAAAATTCTTAAAATAGCCTAACTTTGAGTAACCGTTTGCTAAGAAACGAAAAAAAAATCCATTGTTCTGTAAGACTTATTCAAACTTTAGGTCAAAGTATCTTAAAATTCCTATTGCGTTTTTGGGGGGGTAAAGTCTTGAAAAATCAAAAAAAACATAAAATTCGTCTAATTGGATAATTACAGAAACCCCTATCTTTAAGTTGTGAACCTTCTGTACATCACTTTGGATTTTATTGTTTTGAATGTCTAATCAAAGGTATTCGAATAAAATATTTACATTATTGATATATCTTGTATGTTAAATAAAAATAAAGTGTTGAAACTATGCAAAAATGCCTTTTTCTGGGTAAGAGGACAAATCTTGTGAAAAACAACTCTTTGTTGATGGCAACAATATATATTTTTTTTCAATTTTAAAATCAATTATGTTTTAGTATTCTATAATAAACATATATAGTAAATATGAGCGTATTCTGTGACATACCATTTCTCAGCACTTTGATAATTCTTTGGTCTTTACAGAGAATTACTCTTAAAATGTGCATAAACTTTATAGATTAAAGTGGATGATTTATTTTGTACATATATCATGCGGATATTCTGTATGCCTGCATTAAACAGAATGTTAAATCTCAATCATCACATATTGATTGGTTTGTTTTATTTGTGTTTAATACTTAGTTTATTAAATTATCAATTACATGATCATGATGATGGCAGCCAGTTTGTAATGGTGGCGGAAAAGACTGGGTTACACAGCACTCACCCTGCCATTAGCCAGTGACGTACCCATTGACTTTTTTTGAAGATTGGCTAACAAATATTGTAATACGTCATTTCCTAGATCCGGAACAGTTCAGAAATTACAACAAACTGATCATGTGACTTTGAGAAAATATAGGGCACTTTGGTCACGGTGAATACAAATTAAACATGGAGTGTAGAGGAAATCGATATAAATCAAAAAGCAAGTGCCATGTTGTAAATCGAATTCCAGAGAGAAAAATGAATCAGTTAAAAATCCATGGATGGACGATAATTCATTTAAACAAATTTCATAATAAAAATATGAACCTACAACTGAAGCGTATTTATAGCCTTTAGGTCTATGATACACTGTCACTGACACTGATGTAAACTTTGAGTCAAATCAAGAGTATACACCTAGCCAACAACTCTAAGATATAGGATAATGTTTATAGTTAAAATATTTATTGTAGGACTTTTTGTATCAATCTGAACTTATCATTTATCAGCTGATACGAAGACTACAGTAGGTGTCCGACATTTTGTCCAAGATGTGTCCTAAATTTTGTCACGTGGTGATGAAAGTCACACGACAGAGAGTGGTCTGTGGAGGGATCTCGGAAACGATGTATTGGCAGATATTTTTGGTCATGTTTGGTGCATGTTTTGTGTGTATCAAACTGTCATTCAAAAGAGAAATATATAGCATGAACATGGACAACTACATTAGACATTGCACATGGCATCAATTACAAGGGTATGCTTGATTGGTCATAACAGAATTTTTCCAATCACGTAAACCTCCAGACTTACAAATAGTGTACCAGATTATGGCACATGTACATGTATATAGAGTTTCCACTTGTTACACCCATGTTACATTGTAAATGTACAAAAAATTAAAAACACAATGACATTTGCTATCAATATTTATGGATTGGAACCGAATAATAAATAATTCAATTGGCTAAAAAATGTGTTGGATATTTTTTGGCTCAGTTTTGTGAGTCCTGTTACAGTATACAATACTTCAACACGATTAACTCCCCCAAATAATGGGCTTGAGTTAAAGCAGGCATTAAACCAGTACTGACGAAAGGCAACAACGCGTCGTGTTGGGATCCCAAACAATTCGGCCATGTACATTAGAAATAGATTGTTTTTTTTACATGTATTTTATTCTTGTTTTACATTTCGCATATAATTTTTCATTTATATGGAGACATCCCAAGCTCTAGGTAAGGAGCCACACATTTTGACCTGTGCTCCGAGACAGTGGCAATTCAAACAGGAGGCCCATTTGGGCTACATCGCTCACCTGAACTGAGTCGGTATATTACAAATACAGTGGAACATAGCATAAAGACCACCTCACTTTTAAGACGATAAATATTCAGTCTCTTCAACTTTTCTTAATAAATATGAAATAAATCATGATGAATAAATGGGGAGAAAATCAAAGAAATCATACAAAAAATGAATGAAAATGACGATGTGTAAAAGGTGTCAAAAATTTATTTTCCGGTTTCTACTAAATTAACAAACTTTAATTATACATCTTTGTAGATCACTCGGATGCAATTAGTTTTTTAATCCATGCAAGTTCTAGAGAAGATTTCCTAGGTGTACCCTCTGAGGCCTCTTTTGTCCCACCCCTGGGCAGATCTGGCCAAACTTGGTAGAGGACCTTGAGTACTTGCTTCCTATCTAAGTTTTATCGAAATCCCTTCAGCGGTTTTGGAGCAGAAGTAAAAAATGTGAAAATTCCCCCTCCCTCTCCTCATTTTTGCAGTCTTAACAAATTAATAAAACCAAAACAAAAATTAAATTTGAGCAAAATTCTTTCAGGAAAGCATTCATCTACCTAATTACAGGTAAAAATGCATAAAATAAATGCATCATAATGAATAAATGGGGAGAAATTCAAAGAAATCATATAAAACTGAATGAAAATTACAAAGTCTAAAAAGACATCAAGAACTTGTCAAAAATTTATTTTCCGATTTCTACGAAATTAACAAACTTGAATCATACATTTATGTAGATCACTTAGATGCAATTAACATAGTTTTTCAACTAAAGGTTCTGCACTTGAACCCTCATTTCAGGTGAGCTGAAAAGGTTCTACAACATGCCATATCTGTACTTTCCATTTTCAGATCCTTGGTTTTAAGTCTCATTTGAAAGGCTTGAGAGTTTAACTTTTAAGAAAAAATCATTAATTTTGGTATTCCCCATGAACATTCCTGGCACCTGATCTCACTTGTAGATTTTCCTGATCTCCATTTCTACTGTTATATGTACAGTGTATTATATGAAATTTGTACAATTCAAACAAATAAAAGACACATACTACAAAATGAAAGTAACAAGTTTATTTTTTAACATTTGTACATTGTACAAAGAAAACAACCAACAGTAATGTCAAAATAAAGAGAATCCGAATCACAAATCCAGATTGTTAGGAAGCCTGAAGATTCCAGGATAGAAATATATTTTATCTTATGGCTGCCAGCTAGTAATTTGGTAACTATCAGCTATTTATCTTGTGACTTTCAGATTTTTTTGTCAATGAAAGATGTTTGCCATCATTATGTGTGTCTGACAAGAACTTACGGGAAACAGTGGTTGATGGATAAAATAGGTCATTTTATCAATGTCTGTACAATTCTTGTCATTAGATATATCGTCACCAGATCAAATTTATTTCTAACTAGGCACTAACAGGCTTCCATAGGAATGTCAAACTTCACCAAAATTCATTTTACTTATCTCTGCTAAATACAACTATCTGAAAACTGGTAAAACTTTTCTGTGATATTAATGGGCAATTTATTATTCTAGCATTGAGGCTTACAATAGATATCTTAATAATAATTCCTAAGTAAAATGTGAGTTGTGATGAACATGTATAGTTGATGTTTTTTTGGACAGAAATTTTTTTGTTTGTGTGGACACATCAATTTTCTATATCAAACACTCTCTAAAGGTTATACTTCTCCAAACATAGATACAATTTGCTGAAAAAATATATCTCCGCTTTAGATTTTTTGATAGATAAATAACATAATACTGAAATAATTGCAGCAGTCCAACAAGATGATTTTGTGACTCGATGACAAATACATATAATTCAAGATAACATATTAAAGAACCCTCACTGCTCAATGGCTGTAAGTGCCGAGCGTAGGCCAAAGTTTGAGCCCCTTCCCCGGCATTTGGTGACGTCTCTATATGAGAAAGATTCTTGAGTGGGACGTTAAACAACAACAAACAACCAAAGGTAAAATATTGTAAAGAGTGTTACTTATTCAAAATCTTGTAATTTCCAAACTGTAATATAACAGAATATCTATTAAAAAACAAATTTCGTTTATTCTGATGTGTGTTATTCTAGATCAGTAGATGGTAAGAGAATTAAAATCACAACCAAAATTACCTTTAGGCTTTAGTAAAAACCAATGTTCAATTTCACAATACATGTAGGCCCCTACCTCAAGAAACTTGAATAATAAAATCCTTTAAACATACAGTGAAACCTGTGGTCTTAAAAGACAGGTGGTCTTTCATAAGAGGTCTTCCACCACAGGTTCCACTGTACTAGTAAACTGATTGTGATTTGTTAGATTGTATACTTAATCAGTCAATGATGCTCTTGTACTGACAGGTAGTGTGGTCAACATTTGTATTTTCTGAAAACAAACAGGATGCACTTTTTAAAAGAATGATATTTTCAGTTAATCGAAATTTTACATGATAGAAAAAAATAATGAGTAGAATTTTACAAGATTTTGTGGAAAACCATCTTTAAACTGTAATTTTTGGTGCTTTCATCAAGTTAGCATGTACAGGGAAATGGTGAGTTTTACTTGCAATTCGGAAAAGGAAGTGTAAGCTACGATGAAGCGAAAGTTTGATTAAAATTGGCCAATTTGTTCTTGAGAAGAAATTGAAAATGTATGGAAGTTAACAATGCAAGAGGACGGACAAAGTCAATAGCAATAGGCCACACTGAGCCTTTGGCTCAGGTAATTTAAAAAGGTGAGAAAACTGTAAACAAGTAATTAGAACACACATGTGCAACATACACACGAACACACTCAAAGACAGATACCAGTTTTTATAATGATGTGAATATACATGTATATGTACAAGAGTGTAACACTAGAGAAACAATAACTTTAATCATTACTTAATAAAGTTGACCGTCTCTAGTACCTGTTGATTAGCAATAAAGTTGACCGTCTCTAGTACCTGTTGATTAGCAATAAAGTTGACCGTCTCTAGTACCTGTTGATTAGCAATAAAGTTGACCGTCTCTAGTACCTGTTGATTAGCAATAAAGTTGACCGTCTCTAGTACCTGTTGATTAGCATTTAAATAAGAATAATGCCAATCATGTATTCATATTGGTGGGACACATAATGACCACAGGAACTTCTATTAAAAAGTTAAATCTTGATCTAATACCTATGCTAAATGCAGTGTATTATCAAGTTTGGTCAGGTAGGCCTTACCCTAACCTTAACCCAAACCATATACTTACAATTGAACTGATATAAATAAATCCGATTTTCAAACACAATTTTGGCCTTGGACTATGAGCCTTATACCGGTAAACACAAATTTACCGATGCTCTAAATAAAACAATGCTAACAGTAATATTATAGATAAATACCGGTAATCTAAAAGTGTTACAAGAATAAAGCCACCCGCATGTCATACGTAGTGATTCCAAAAAAAAATGATTTGCTACAATGTCATTACATATGAAATATAAAATCCATGTTACATAAAATTGAAAAACAGAAAGTGGGAGATGTGACAAAGAGCCTGCAGACAAAGTGATCCCTAATTTTTACAATCCAGATGACATCAGTGTGAATAAAAAGAGACTGCAGACAAAGTGATCCCTGATTTTTACAATCCAGATGACATCAGTATGAATAAAAAGAGACTGCAGACAAAGTGATCCCTGATTTTTACAATCCAGATGACATCAGTTTGAATAAAAAGAGACTGCAGACAAAGCGATCCCTGATTTTTACAATCCAGATGACATCAGTATGAATACAAATTCCCTCCTTTTACATAAAATATTCAAACATTTACTCTAAGCTTCTGTAAGATGTAGCTTTTCACAACCATTTCAATAAGACGACTTTATACTCACAAAACACACTCTTCTTACAAAATATTTATTGTTATCTCATTATCAGATGGGTCAAACCTCAGTGTAAATGTCAGCCAGTCCAGGTTCTTACCATATACTGCATCCACTCTGAATATCAAAAGTGGGAGGCTGCAAATTGGAAATACTGTAACAAGATTCAGCTGTATTTGGAAATTAAATCTGTTTTTTTTTTAACTTCATCATTTGGATAAAAATTTGATTCCCTGAGACACAGAAATTGACAACACGGAAGAATAGAAACATGTAATACACAGGTAAGAAATCACTCTGTCTGACAAATGTAGTCCAAACAAAAGCATTAAAAACACTTTCATAAATGTTTTCCACACACCCACTTCAGTTTGGGGTCACTGATTTTTGTAATGTCTTTTTCTGACTTGAAAGAACATTGACAGCAGTAAGCTCTGTAACCTGAAAAATAAAACCACAGAAGTTAGCATGCTACAAATAAACTGGAGGATTAGTGACACAAGCAGACTGGAAATGCATATGTTAGCATACCACAAATACACTGAAGGATAAGTGACACAGGCATACAGTAAAACATGTATATAGGGGTCACCCAAAGGACCAGAAAATATTGGCCTTTATGTGCAGGCGACCTATACACAGGTTTAATTTAGTTGAAGTATGCAGACACAGAACTTTAAAAACTGGCCTTTATAGACAGGCAATCCTGTATACCTAAATAATGTTTCAGATCCATCGATTTTCAACAAAAGAGAATTTCATTTGCAAAATTTGAAAAAAAAATTGCCAAATGCCAATGTGGCTAATGACAGTGTGAATGCTGCTATTAACTGATACAAAAGATAAAACTGCAAAATAACAGGTGACATGAGATCGCTTAATGCAAAATAACGGGCGAAATGAGACACTTAATGCAAAATAACAGGCAACATGAGATTGCTTAATGCAAAATAACGGGCAACATGAGATTGCTTAATTATCCAAATACAGTCTTAACTTATACTTAGCAGTCACCAAAGGAAAATCATAAAAGTGGCCTCTTAACATATGTGAATTCTTAATTAATTGAGGGTCTCAAAACTGTCAATTTACAGTGTGTGCAAACTTGTATATTAAACTTCATATACCCAAGTATCATTTTTAGTAATAGATTGGTACAAGTATATGTCAAGGTCTTTTAAACATACAGAATGACCACACTGTTTAAACTAGCATTAATTATGGTACCAGTCTCAGGTATATCTTTGGTCCACATGGACTGGCATATTTGAATGTCTGTTTAATTGGGTGAACATGGTTACTTTGGACATGAAAAGGGTGACTGCTGACCACGTTAGGGGTTACTGCTGAAATGTTAGAAGGTGACTGCTTATTGGGGTATAATTATACATTTATATTAGGAAAACATTCGGGAGGAATTAAAATGGTCTGCTTAAAACAGGTGAGTGCTTAATAAAGGTGACCACATGTACAGATCTGACTGTAATTATCCTCAGTAACCACAGACGATGATTCATAAAGCAGCAAGCCTTTATAAGACAAAGATTTTATCAAGCTAGAACACATAATATTCACTTTACCTTTTTTAGGGACTAGATTGGACTTGAGCCTATGAAAGTCAGGAGCATTATTCCGGAGAAAAAGATAGTCGGTACTTGAGTCCCACTCAAAGTTGTCAAATGAACACACTTTGAAATCACATGATGTACACCGCAGCCGATCACAAGTTCTATAACAGAAGAATTGGACCACTGATAAGCTCTGATATATAAAACAAAACAATCAGTTGGTATATCTAGACAGATCAGATCATGTTAAGTGAGTGAAATTTCATACTTAACTCATCAACCCCTGAAAAATAATGGACTCTTCTTTAAATCAATGACTTAGACTAGTCCATATGTGTCTTTAGGGGTGAATAAGTTACTTTTGATGAAAATGTTGCCCACACATACTGTATACACTAACACTTACACATATACTCTTAAAATCAAACATTACTATATAGGCCTACCATAAAATTTTCATCCCTGGTTAATTTTGCCCTTTTACAACAGAATATTAATATCAATTCACTCCGTCTTGAATTTGCCCTATATATATGTATATAGTTCCTGGCTGGCTAGTAAAATTTAGGGTTCACTGGTCAAATGAAGAGTGAATCTTTTAGTGTTGTTGAGCCCTGTGTACATGTAACCATGACCTGAAATCTGGTTCTATAAGGCATGTGTACATATAAACCTAGACCTGATATCTGGTCCTATAAGATGTGTACATGTAAACCTAGACCTGATATCTGGTCCTATAAGATGTGTACATGTAAACCTAGACCTGATATCTGGTCCTATAAGATGTGTACATGTAAACCTAGACCTGATATCTGGTCCTATAAGATGTGTACATGTAAACCTAGACCTGATATCTGGTCCTATAAGATGTGTATATGTAAACCTAGACCTGATATCTGGTTCTATAAGACATGTGTACATGTAAACCTAGACCTGATATCTGGTTCTATAAGACATGTGTACATGTAAACCTAGACCTGATATCTGGTCCTATAAGATGTGTACATGTAAACCTAGACCTGATATCTGGTCCTATAAGATGTGTATATGTAAACCTAGACCTGATATCTGGTTCTATAAGACATGTGTACATGTAAACCTAGACCTGATATCTGGTTCTATAAGGCATGTGTACATGTAAACCTAGACCTGATATCTGGTCCTATAAGATGTGTATATGTAAACCTAGAATATCTGTCCTATAAGATGTGTATATGTAAACCTAGACCTGATATCTGGTTCTATAAGACATGTGTACATGTAAACCTAGACCTGATATCTGGTTCTATAAGGCATGTGTACATGTAAACCTAGACCTGATATCTGGTCCTATAAGATGTGTATATGTAAACCTAGACCTGATATCTGGTTCTATAAGGCTTGTGTACATGACTGTAACCATGACCTGATACCTGGTTCTATAAGGCTTGTGTACATGACTGTAACCATGACCTGATATCTGGTTCTATAAGGCTTGTGTACATGACTGTAACCATGACCTGATATCTGGTTCTATAAGGCAAAAGTGTAGAAAATAAAATTTGTATGAAAATCTCTCGTTCCGGAGAATTTACATTCAGACAAAGATAGTTCTTTTAATAATTCTGCAGACATTTTTTCTCTCAAAAAACAGAAAAAGAAACTGACGTATTTAATGGATTTTTGATCAAGGTATGAAATACTGGAACCACAAATACTCACTTAGAATTTATAGAATTTGCCATTCCTTGAGCACACATTGAACCACCTAAAAAAACTGGATAGCATCTAGAAAATAAAAAAAGAAATAAATGACTTATATATGTATAATTCAGATACAACTCTTCAACAAAACATTTTGACCTATAAATATACAGAACATGATATATATTGACTTTTGTGCACATATGTGTATGTATATGTATATTTGTATGTCACATTTTATATCATTTTTTTTACCTGTAATAAATTTTTTCAAAGTATGATACTGTATAAATTGTATCATGTTGATACATGTGTACTTTAAAATAGTCTAAAGTCATCCAAGTGAAAAGCTTACTTTTTTGCAGAGTCCGGCCTCTGTTTTGTTGAACCATTACAAACAGCTGCTTTGCTTCCTCTCTGTTGAATTAACAGAAAACAAAGTTAACATAGATTAGAATCATAAATGTATTCAAATCAGCAGCCAAATGGGTATCACTTTTCACCTCAGTCTCAATTCTATTGGTGTCTTCCTACTTGTACAACTTTCAGAAACTTCAGGAAAAGGGTACATGTAGGTTGTACAGGTGGGAATTGTATATATACATGTATTTGTAACACTCCGGTAATATCAAAAAATTTACATCATTCAGCAAACTGAATAGTAAAATGTTTTTGTTTTTTGTTTTTTTTCTTTTATAAAAGCTAGATATGAAATGTAACAGAAACACATAAGTCATTATCAATTGAGAAACTATTAACATTCAAATTCTTTAAAATACAGAAAAATGAAAGCTTTGACAAAACTGTACCTGGCTGTACAAGTGGGAATATAATTGTCAAAAAGTTGTAGAAGTGAGAATGAACACTTCTATAGATCTACAAATCCTCTGATGCTGGAGCCAATGTTATTTACAATTATATCTTGATATCCACATCTTTCCATGATGATGCTTTCCTCATTATCTGGATTCTTATTTCAAGCTAACTCATTTCCAAACTGTTATGTTGTCAAGTACATGTTGTAAGACTAAGATCCCAGTTGTGGCCTGAACCTCAATTTGGGTGCTTTTCTTGTCTAAGGTAAATAATAACAAAAAACAATAGGGAACTTTCAAGTTAGCCAGATTACCGTTATAATCCTGCATTTATTCACGCCTTTTGAATTTTGTTCCTATGTTCTTCCGGTTTTCACATTTAACCTTCATGACGTACATGGAATATCCATATATGTTGTTGCATATTAACGTTATTTTGTGTAAAGAAATCCAAGAGACTCTTAAAATATACCACAGTGGGTTATTTAGTTGAAAGCCAAATTACTGAAATGTAGCAGGTGGGGAAAAATGTACAGAAAGACCGGGAATCGAACCCAAGACCTTTCTAACATTAACAAAACACTCTTACCAACTACGATATTGGGGCTTTCTATATATTTCCGAAACCGGAATCAATGTTGAGTAACATTTTTCAAGAATCACTTGATGGCGATAATAAAATCAGGATTATAATATGGACTAACTCGAAATTTCTGTCTTAATAATATGTGTTACCCTTACTTGTGATATGCTATATATCTGAAGAGAATTATCCTAACACTTTTTGAGAAGCTGAAAATGTTCAGAAGTGTTGGGCAATGTACATCTCCATGACAACACACTCACATGATTCATGATGACATACAACAGGATTACAAAAGGTCAATAGGTCACTTGTGTGACTCAGGTGACTGAAAGAAAAGTCAATGTGTGTCAGGAATTTATTGATATTGATGCTAATTATTACACGATTTGTTTACACTTATATAAATATTGTTCAGGTTTATACCCTTACAAGTTCGTTTTATTGACTAATATATATATATATATATATATGTCTCCTTGCTACATGACGACATGTTTAGCATTTTGTAAAGTTCGATTTCTGGATTGTAAGGGCAGGTTCATACAAAATTATGTACTTACAAGAGGCTCTGGGTCAATCTTTATATCTTCTAGTATATCATCAATATCTGGGTCACCAGATTTCCTTTAAAACAAAAGAAAATACTAGTGTAATGTAGCCTTTAACATGCCAAGTGAACATATCAACAGATTACCTTATAAATCATTATCACTCTATGTGACAAAATGTATAGATTTCTTTATAGATCATCACTATGCCAAGTAATCAAATGTATCTATAAATTACTCCATATCATTGCCATGGTACATGTGTGTGATCAAATTGAAAGATTTCATTATACATGTAGATCAATACCATGCTAAGTGACCAAATGTATAGATCATTATCATGCTAAGTGACCAAATGTATAGATCAATACCATGCTAAGTGACCAAATGTATAGATCAATACCATGCTAAGTGACCAAATGTATAGATCATTACCATGCTAAGTGACCAAATGTATAGATCAATACCATGCTAAGTGACCAAATGTATAGATCAGTACCATGCTAAGTGACCAAATGTATAGATCATTACCATGCTAAGTGACCAAATGTATAGATCAATACCATGCTAAGTGACCAAATGTATAGATCATTACCATGCTAAGTGACCAAATGTATAGATTACTATACAGATCATTACCATGCTAAGTGACAAAATATACAGATTACTGTATAGATCATTACCATGCTAAGTGACTAAATGTATAAATTACTGTATAGATCATTACCATGCTTAGAGACCAAGTGTATCCTTTTTTTAGTTTTTTGCTAAAAATTCCCAATCATGAACATAACATCTTTTCATTATTTTTAATTTTTATGCTGATATTTTCAGTCACTGTTTTTATTGAAAGTTGAAGTACGGCAGCTTGACAAAAAAAGCTAAATAAAATAGCAAATAGCAAAATAAATGAAATGCTTTTCAGGCATATGCAAAAAAATCCCAAATTTGAGCCAAAATGCAACAAAATTTCCCATTAGATCTATCGCCAAATGTCTGACACATGGCTCTCCATATGCATTTTTGACGTCATTCGATTGTCATAATTATACATATGGATGATGGGCCATTCGATTGTGATATCATAATGGAAAAGTTTGCCAACAGATGCCGTGTCGGGCATTCGATGATAGGTCAATTCAAGCACTGTGGGCCATGTTCCCAAAAAGGTTATGAAAAGCCCTGCAAAGTGACCAAATGGATGGATTAGTTTATAGATCATTACCATGCTATGTGATCAAAGCCTTAATGTATAGATTACTTTATAGATCATTATCAGCCTTTGTTATCAAATGTAGAGACTGCTTTATAGATCATTACCAGGATTTGTACATGTGATCAAATGTATCTATATATTACTTTATGGATCAACACTGTGATAAGTGATCATACATTTTATTAAAACTTATACTAATATAGATCATTACCATACTAAGTGATCAAATGTAAAGATTATGTTATAGATCATTACCAGGATATTTGATCAAGTGTATAGATAGAATACTCTATAGGTAATAACCATAAGTGATCAAAATAATATGTTGATTACCCTACAGATCATTACCAGGATATGTGATCAAATGTAAATCTATAGATTACTTTACAGATCATTACCAGGTAATGTGATCAAATTGATAGATCACTTTATAGAACATTACCAGGCTATGTGATCAAATGGCTAGGTTACAAAAAATACTTTATAGATCATTACCAATACCAGGCTATGTGATCAAATGAATGGATTACTTTATAGATCATTAGATCTACAATCCTACCTGATCATAATAGATTACATTTTTAGATGGCATACATGTCGGGGACCAATAACTGGCAAGGACCAGTAGCCAGCTATGGTGTGATTTTGTCTTACATGTATATACCAGGACAATAATTGTTTTCCGTCTGTTTGTCCAACATCTGATGATTGATCTTAAACATCTCACAAAATTGTGTTCTTGATAACCAAAATCATGTAATAGCCAACTACTGGTCCCCAACCAGTGGTGGCAGGTGTGACACATGCCAAGCCTCACAATCAAAAAGCCCAATAAGTCAATGCATTGATATTGATAGCCACAAAACCATTGCACGGGTCAAAATAGTGCAGGGTGGATCCATGATTTTTTTAAAGGGGATGTGGTGAGAATTTTTATCATTGCGAATTTTGACAGAAGTCGAAGATGGGTGCCTTCAGAAGCGAGGAGTCTACGGCCATTTTTAATTTTTCAAAGGGTGTTGCAACCCTTATAACTCCCCGCAGGCACTTGTTTCAATCAATGGGGGGGGGGGGGCGAGAATTACGTACTGTATATGAGTACGTAATTATCGACCCCATCTATAGAAACAAGTGCCTGTGAACTCCCCGTTGAATACACCAATATTATGCCACTCATCCAAAGATAGCAACATGTCAATGATTAAGATTATGTACTATTGTGCAGTACTGAGTAGGCCCGTCATCGAATAATGGAATGATCGTAACGCTTTGCCTTCGGTCTATTTCTAACCTTAGATGTGACGATTTCTTCTTCTGATGTTTTTTGTCCTTAACACAAAATTTCGTCTCAACTTCATCTAATAAATCGTCAATGTCTTCGGCCATTATGGGATTATAACTTGTCAAAAACTCAGACGACCATAACTCGCCACAATCTTTGTTGTCCTGTTTACCGCTTCCCTGATTACGAAGTTTACAAGGTAAATGTTAATAGGGATCGCGTAAAAAAAATAAATATTCATGACTTCGGAATTGCTGGAGTTGAGGATAGCTTATGAGAACGTTGGTGTATTCATTATGAATATTCATGAAATTACCAATTTATGCGAGTATACTCGGGTGTGTTCATTAAAATACTAGTTTACAAATGGAAACGTACCGACGTTGCTTGCTAAATCGGATACGCCGAAAAGAGTCCAATATCTTTTATCGTGATTCGTCCAAAGAACAGGTTTCTAAATTTGAATACCAAATTAAGGCAAAACTATTTACCAGTTATCGTTAAGGTAAATGTATGTGAAAATCCATTCGTAATAGGAATTTTTCATGTCGGGCCTATTTAAAAGTGTGTCTGAATGTTGTTTGCAGGGACTGACTTCACGGATTTCTCACGTTAGCTACAAGGTTTTCTGATCCACGTCGTTTCTCAAACAGTGGATCGGAAAACCTTGGCTTTGGGAAGATGATTCTTATGTAAAATATGGAGAGCTGTATAGAATCTATTCCCTGTTTTAAATATTAATAAATTAGCCAGTTTTTTTTAATATCAAAAATATTTCAATCTTAAAATTATTTTATATTGACAGGCCTAAATTACCTTTTTCAGAAAACTAGTTGGATATAAGGAAATAATTATTCAATAGTATATCCAGAATGGGTTTAATTTATTTATCCATTTAAAAAGCCATCACATCAACAAACCGATTTTCAGAATTATTCAGAAACTACTGAAAAGGCTTGAGTCGACAAAAATTCTTCTCACTAATATAAGCACATAGCCCGATAGGTATGAAAGGCCGTTTGTGTCACAAACGGGATGACCTTACGCGATGACAACTTTCACGTTAAAAATAATTTTAACGCGTTAAAGCGCCATTTTAACGCGTTAAAACATACTTTTTGCATGCAAGTAGTGATTTTAACGTGAAAGACGTTTTTGTATGCAAAACCCATTTAATCGCGTAAGTTTGCACGTAAGTCATAATCAAAGACTTGCATGCAAGACAGCCAATCAGAACGCTTCTTACATCATAAAGAGAACAATCAGAAATGTCCTGAAATGGATAATAAGTTAAATTTGTATTTACGATATTTACTAACCGAAATAAAGCAATCTTTAAATTTTGTCCGATAATGTAGATACATGCTGGAAGTATCTGCACACGTTAGATGTAAAATGTCAACGATGTTTAGTACCCAAAAACGTGACCAAATGACAGTTGTTTAGATCTCGGAGATACCATTTCACGGACAGAAAAAAATGTTATGTCAAATTCAGTCACCGATATTTAGCAAACGAACTAGTTTTTTTATCGAACTATTTTTGGAATAAAGATACATATTTAGATTTTTAAAAAATATAGAAATCAATAGACTATGTCGGTATTTTCTATACAAACTTTTGTTGAAAATGCGTCTCGCTATCTGGCGCCATTTCATTACTGATTAAACGAAACGAGGCCTCTGATTGGTTAATTTCATCACGTAAGTTCATATTTCTAACGCGATAAAAACCTGTTTTGCATGCAAAAAGTGTGTTTTAACGCGTTAAATGGGGGGTTTAAACAAAAAATGAATTTTAACATGAAAGTGGTCATCGCATAAGTTCATCCAGTTTGTGACCCATACGGTCTTTCATATATAGATGCCGCATACGAAATAAATTTTAATTGGCGGTCCCCAGGTATTTGGAATGCCGAGATGAAAAGCATCGATATTTATTCTTATGTTCTAATTTCTTTTGACCAAAATAGAATTGTTAATGAGAGGGGAGAGATCTGTTTATGACATACATTTAAGGTACACGACAAGACCATGCCGAACACACAGGCCAGATTATTGCCAGTTTTCACCGGAGTGTTTAACCGACAGAAAATCTTCAAATATGTTTGTACCATCACCCTATATATGGAATAGAGAATCGATTTTACATTTTGAAACTGCTTTGAATAATGATGGTATATAGACAATGGTTAAGAAATATATGAATGGATATTTAAATCTGGCTTTGGGCACCACCTTTCAAAATTAACACATTACATGCATTAAAGGTTATTATTTGGCCTTGTATGATACCACTTTATCTTTAGAAAATACACATACTTTTCAAATTGAAGCTCAACTGATGACAGAAACGATATCGTCTTGAGCATTATAATTTTGGTATTATGTTTATAATATTCGAAACAAAGAAGAAACAATAGGCCAAAATAAATGCAGAACACGATCGCTTTTGTCAATAAGACTCCAGCATTTGAGCTAGAGTTTCAAATAGATGTGCAATTCCGAAAATGGTAGTAGTTATAGGCAGCTCCATAGCGGGCAGATTCAAAATTTGCAGCTAGGGGGCACCAACAGTGGCATTGTTGAAGACGTCATCAGAATGCTGGCTTCTGATTGGTCAATTTGACTCTGCCCGCTATAGAACTGCCTGAGACTTCATGCCGAAAATGAGGTCATACCGGAAGTACGTCATACCGGAAATGAGGCCATGATGTCAAAAAAGAAAGAGCCAATCGTTGAGTTCGGAGGCGTGTTTATGTCCGGAAGTGGAAGGTTGTGGAGGCGCCCATCTGAGAGCCTTCGTTACAAGAAGTCGGGATCACGAAAGGTAACGTGAATTCGCGAGACGTCAGCGGCTAAAGATAGAAGTTGGGTTTTCCAGTTTTGGGCTGAGAGTGAATCTATTTTTAGAACCGAAACTTTGTTTTTTTTCCAGGTTTATGCCTTGGAGTGAAATCAGTAGTAGGTGTCGTCACAGTCGACGAGAGTTTGCGTGATTTGACGAGAGTTGTAATGCTAACAGGAGATGGGGTTTTCCCAGTTTTGAGGTCTAGAGTGAATGAACGGTTATTAGATGGTGGGGTATTCCCCTGGTAGCATAATTAAGTTGTAAGTAATGAAAACCTTACTAACGTTGCTAGCTCACTAATATTTTTGAGATATTGAAAGTTACTGTTTTATAAGGTAAACAATAGGACTATGTAATAAAAATTCAAACACTCACCCTATGCTGGTAGTTTCTTATGATATTAACACCTCGAGCTTCGGATTTCAAATGAGCTCTCACAGGCTTAACTGAACCACTCTCTATTCACATGACTTACTGTATTAAACTTTAATCTATTGAACTGAATACTTCAGTCATAACAAAAACACAAATGATAATAAAACGTTTAATGTTGAGCGAACATACACTGATAAGTAGTGTTTAGTCACTACACTATTTTAAACTCGCCGCTACAGATTAACACAAACACAAAATCTGCACACTTTTAGTTAAGGTTTCTTTTCTAATAAGATGTGTGATCTTTAAAAGGGCCGTTGACTGCTCCGAAAAGCTGAATAAGAGAGACTCTAATATCTGTCGAGTAGACGTCGCCAACGGCGAACTTCTCTTTCTTTCTCTATCATCAGTCGATTTATCTCTGCCTTGTGTTGTCGAATTCTTCCTGAGCTAGTACGTATTGTGCAGGTACTGGAAGTAAAGGGTCAGGTCTAGGTGGTCCCTGGTGTTGTCTAGTAGGTGTCGCAGGCGTCCTACCAGAATTTATCGGTCTGCGTGGCCTTACTACAATACGTGTTCTCCGTGTCAAAATGATTCTCATGTTTCTCTCTTCAGGTTGCATATCAATGTCGTATGAATTATCCATGATGAGCTAATACCGAGACTCAGACAGTACTAGCTTATATAGAGTTTATGACGTGCGCGTGAAGCATTGATTTTAGGACAAGTTTCATTCTCCCGTCTAGACATCTGACCACCTGTTTTTGACATTTGGCCACCTGTTTTTGACATCTGGCCACTTGTCAATTGGCTACCTGTTTTTTATATCTGGCCTCCTGTCATCTGGCTACCCGTTTTTGACATCTGGCCACCTGTCATCTGACCACCTGTTTTAGACATCTGGCCACCTGCCATCTAGCCACCTGTTTTAGACATCTGTCCACCTGTCATCTGGCCACCTGTTTTACTGTCACTATTATTATATATGAAATAAAACGAAATAAAATAATTCCTAGTTTTATGTACCTGTAAACATAAAAACTAGAAAACAGCGTTATGAATATATATGTGTGATTATACTTCATTTGAGTATACATTACCTGTTCATTATAAATACATGTAAACAGTTGATGTACTTCATTTTAGATTCGACAACAGAAGCATACATACGGAATAGCTAATTTACCTAACTTTGATTTATTGATAAATGAAAGACAAGACAGGCGAGAAGTCAAAGACAGGCTCATCAAAGAGACCAACGGGGCGATGGATTTAATGCAAACAGACAACTTACCGATTATAGTGATTACTATGAAAAGACACCCTGAGTGAGCATAAATAACGCAAATTTAAAACGGCCTCGAATGTGTACCAAGTCAAGATTAAATATTTTACGAAAGATGTCATACACTTAGTATCAGAATGTTGACTTCTATCAAGAACAAACTACGGTGTGAAGATCGGGATAAGATGCGAGTCAATATACATCATCCATCTTTAAACAGTGAAGTGTGGGTAGAATTTACGGATGCCAAATACCTGAATGCCGATCTACTCGTGGAGAAAATTGAGAAAGTACAACAGAGTAATGAAAATTTTAGAATCGAAGATGGATCTACCACCATGTCAGTGATCCATGTCATGCAACCTGTAGTCAACTGGGATGGAAAACGAAAATATCATCTCAGTTTTGATAAAAAAAGTCATGCTGAACAAGAAAAGAAGTTTGATACAGATCAGGAATAAGGATAAGACCTGTTTAGCTCGTGCTATTGTATTTGGTCGTTTTCATTGTCAGAAACCTGGCCTCGGAGATGGAGACAAATACAAAAATTGGCAACGATATTGAAAATGTTTTATTTATGGCGATGCAAAAGGACTACTCTTCCACGACGAGAAGCTCATGCCTTAATGCAGCAAGCTGGGTGTGATCCTCAACAAGAGAGTGAACCTGAGGAATGGCAACATTTTCAGACCGTGTTGTTACCACACTACCGTTTGGAAATCTACGAACTGAATACAAACGCAAAACGATTGCCATTAAATGTACTGTATATTGGTGTAGGATCCAGGGCCCCCATTCACGTCTTATACGATGATCACCATTACAACTGTATAGTATCTATGTCTGGACTCATGGAATATAATTACTATTGTGAACGTTGTGATGTGGGTTACAATCATGTAGAAGATCACCGATGCCCTCATTGCTGTTGTTTTGCACCGTGGCCCTGTGTTCCCGACAACACGATAAAACCTATAGAGTGTACACATTGTCAGGGTACATTCATATTGACTCAGTGTTACGAGAATCATTTGAAACCTTATAGTAGTAATACCACCAAGATTTCATGTCAGCTGATGACTCGATGTCCCACTTGTCAATTATGGATGAGCAAGAAACAATTCACACAATGCTGTCAAGAAAAGAAGGGAAAATTTCGCCATTGTAAACAGATCGTGGATCTAGATCATCGTTGTTTTATACAACAGATCCTTCTCAGGATGCATCATCTTCACCTCCCTATCATATTTTCTATGATTTTGAGTGTACCCAGGATACCAGAGAACACAAACCTAATCTATGTATTGCTTATCAAGTATGTCCCCTGTGTACATTGGATGACTGGTGTGAGCAGTGTAAAACCATGGAAGATCATCGTATTACATTCCGAGGTCCCATGACACTCACTGATTTTTTGACTTGGTTATTTGAAACGACCGTGTATGATGACATACATCAAAGAGAGAAACTTTTACATGATGGAGCTATAGCTATTGCTAATAACTTTAAAGGGTACGATGGACAGTTTATTTTACATCTGGTACATCATGCCTGTGAAAAACCGGATGTGATCATGAAGATTATGTCTATGACAGCAGGAAACATCAGGTTTATAGACTGGTGTAATTTCTTATCATTTTCTTTAGCTTCGTTACCAATAGGTTTTGGATTGACTGAACTGAAAGGATACTTTCCACATTTGTTCAATACAGAAGCTAATGCTAATTATATAGGGGTATATTCCCCAGCTATATATTACAACCCAGAAAGTAAGAAACCTGATGTACGTCGTGATTTTGAAGAGTGGTATCAAGACCAAATTCGAAAGGGTGAGAATTGTCATTTGCAACCGGAATAAGAAGAATACTCTGAATCAGATCTGACTATTTTACGACCGGCATGTATGCATTTTCAAAGCATGTGTTTGAAACTAGCCGATGTGGACCCATTTGGTGAATCGATTACGTTTACCAGTACGCTTAAATTTGCATAGGTTAGAACGAATGCTACTCGTTTGCTTTGTGAAGAAGGAGACATTCGTTACGTGGATGTATGTTCTTTGTACCCGTTTGTATTGAAACATGGGACTTTTCAAATTGGACACCCAGGCGTGATTACTCATGATTTCAAAAGTCTAGATCAATATTTTGGACTGGTACAATGTCGAGTTATTCCTCCTCGTCAGCTGTTTCATCCAGTGTTACCTTACCAGTTTGCAGGAGGAAAACTACTTTTTCCTTTGTGTCGTACTTGTGCTCAACAAGGAATCGAAAGGAGTTGGGTATTAGTTATCGATGCTCTCATACGAATCAAGAGAGAAGTTTGTTAGGTACATGGACGACGTATGAATTGAATAAAGCTATAGAGAAAGGCTATGTGATAGATCGTATCTTTGAAGTATGGCATTTCCCCGATCAGTCCAATACTTTATTTCGTAGCTATATTGATCAGTTTCTCAAGATCAAACGACAAGCTAGTGGTTTTCCTGCTTCCTGTCAAACAGTAGAAGATCGTCGTCAGTACCTCAAAGAGACTGAAACGCGAGAACAACTGATCATACGAGAAGAAGATGTAGAGAAGAATCCTATCTTACGTACCATTGCTAAACTGTTTCTGAACTGTTTGTGGGGTAACTTTGCTCAGCGGACTAATTTACCTCAGACACACTATGTGGAGAGTTACGAAACATTGCAACAGTTGCATCAAGATGACACTCATGATATATTACATTTAGAACTGATTCAAAATGACGAAGGTCATGATGAGCTAGACATGTTGCTGGTGAATTCGAAACCGAAGGATGACTTTGATGAACTAAATGGTTTTAGCAATGTAGTGCTAGCAGCCTTTACTACGTCTTTAGCACGGTTACATGTCTATGCCACCCTAGAACGTTTGGGAGAACGTGTGTTATATTTTGATACAGACAGTATCATTTATCAACATGATCCACAGCAGTGGAATCCCACTGTTGTGAACAGTTTAGGGGGATGGACAGACGAATTAGATGGCGATTCTATCTTATCATTTTAGGAGGTCCTAAAAATTATGCTTACAAGACTCGTCAGGACAAAACGGTGTGTAAAGTCAAAGGAATCACTTTTGATAGTCGTAGATACATTGAGACAGTTGTTACCTGGTCAACGAAAGAAAGTATTTGTATCGTACCCTTATAAGATCATGCGAACGAAACAGCATAAAGTCAAAACACAGGCGATGACTAAATAAGTGCGCGTAGTGTATGATTATAAATATTATAAACATAATACCAAAGTTATAATGCTCAAGACGATATCGTTTCTGTCGATTAGACTTCATCAGTTGAGCTCCAATTTGAAAAGTATGTGATTTTTTCTAAAGATAATGTGGTATCATACAAGGCCAAATAATATCTCTAAAAGTATGACCGTAATCCGTCTAAGAGTAACCACTGTAAAAAATGACTATCTTAGCTTTAGAAAAAGTTTCGAATTTAAATGGTGTAAACAGCGCCAAATATTACTTTAGTATAAGATGAACAGATGGTACCAGGTACTAGGTTTATGTTTACCCTCGGGGACTCAAACGGTCCACCAGCAGTGGCAACGACCTAGTGGTTATAAATATTATAAACATACTACCAAAGTTATAATGCTCAAGACGATATCGTTTCTGCCAGTTAAACTTCATCAGTTGAGCTCCAATTTGAAAAGTACGTGATTTTTTCTAAAGATAAAGTGGTATTATACAAGGCCAAATCATATTTCTAAATGTATAGCCGAAATCCGTCTAAGAGTAACCACTGTAAAAATGACTATCTTAGCTTTAGAAAAAGTTTCGAATATCGCATTGAAAACTTTTGTACTTTACCTTTTGGTTATTGAAAAGCGAGACTGAAAAGTTGAGACTGTTTGAAAAGTTGTTTGAAAATTATTTTTTTTGGAGTATTAAAACTATGAAACTTTACTTTGGTGTTGTTGTTGATATAAAACAGAAGGAGGTGAAGGATAGGGTTTCATTTATATAGTTTGATCTCAAGTACACGTATCATGGTTACCATGGATTCTAAAGATCAAGGATGTTTTTACATGACTTTACCTAGCGATGCTTGTTTAAGGGTCTTTCCTAATGATACCTTAACAGAATTCAAAACTCATTTACCTCAAGCTTTAAGTATGATGGATAGTGAGTGGGAAGTAGCTTTGAGTGAATTGATCTTTCCCAACTTCATAGAATCGGTAGGATCGACTGATAATTACATTGGAGTTTATACGATTCCGTCGTTACACCTAAATATCCCCGGGACCCCTCTATGTATCCCAAGAAAAAGGAAATGAAATATCGTCAACATGAACGATTTAATATAGAATTGATTAAGAAACACGTCTCCTTAGATGATCCTATATTTGCCATCTCTAAAACAGATACGAAGTCGGGGATAGCTTTTGTACGGAGTATTTGGAGACTTAAATTTCGTTCAGGATTTTATGCGTCTCCTGCCGCTTTAATAGAAGAGATGAGAGTCGGGTATTCTAGAGCCTCTCATTATGTTATTAATGGTGTAGAAGAACTCTCACATAAAAATACTATTTAATTCAGGTATGACTCTGCTTTTTCGATTTGTGATTGAGTTTAAAGGCCGGTCCACCCATTCGTTCCCTTTTTAATACGTTTTCAAAGTCTGCTAGGTTATGGAGATTCCATATACGGAGGCAAACTACTCATTGACAAATTATTGACACAGGGATGTCGAAAACCGCGTTTAATGTCAACGTTCTGCAAATTATACGGTCGGTATAATAGTCTTCTTTGCGATTACTCTGTTTCACTTAGAAAAATGTTGAGTTGCCTTTTCGTTGGCTGTTGTTGAGACGTCTGTACCAATTGTGACGAGGATTCACTTCTCACATATTTCATTGGACTTGACTGTGGACTCGTGGTGGGTGTGACCTGTCGACAGGGGATGCCTACTCCTCAATGGCACATGTGCCACCTCTTGGTTTCCAGAGGTCCGTGTTTGTCCATTTTTACCTGATTTGTATCTATGTTCTGGGCATTCTATTGATTTATACTTTGGTATCTGAGATTTTTTATGTTTTAAACTCGGCTTTGAAGCCATTGACATGAATGAGTGTAATACTAAATGTATCGATGTCAAACACATGCCACGGTATCCACCCGATTTAAATATTGGTATGAGTGGTATCTATGTCTATACTAACATTTCCGAAAGTCAAATTGTGGGTACACAATCGTTACCGTTATTACGCGTGGTCATTTTTCAAACGGTTCAATCGCTCAATCATCAACATTGGGAACCTTGTCATTATGTAAAACAAAATAAAAAGTATTCTGATACCATTGAAATACAATTGAGTTGACATGGAACGTAAAGTTCATTTTCTAGGAGGAAAAGTGATTGCCAAACTTCATTGTCGTCGTGTGATTTAATCATAAGATGAAGTGCATCACAGGACTTTGGTTACTTGATGACCGAGAGTCATCGTGTCAACATATTGTATTGGACATCTATCAATATGAAACCAACGAAAAGAGAAAATGAAATGAGAAAAAAAAAACATGAGAAAAGAAGAGATGAATAGACCAAAGGAGTTGAAAGGGGAGAAACAGAAGAGAAACAGAGAGAAGAAGAAAGTGAAGAACATGGAGAAAGAATGGGGAAACGATGGAAAAGACAGAGTCAAGAAAAGTCAGAAAGACAGAGAGATAAAGGAGACAGGGACAGAGAGTGAAAAGAAAGAGGGGACGTCCACGAAAAGTATCCATAGAGAGAAAAGACAAAGAACAAAGAGAGGACCACGAAAATTAGAACAGAAAGAAATACCTCATGATATTTTAATGTTTATACGAAAATGGTTAAGCGATTGTCGTCAGTCTCCCATGTACAGTGTCATTTTTCATTTACAATTAAGCGATAATAATGGTAACCGAGCAGGTATGATGTATCATGTGCATAAAGAACAACGACAACTAGCATGGGATCCTTTTGGTCATAGTGTACCGATGGTACAATTTGTGTTTCAGGACAAAAAACGAAGAAAATATGAATGATTTTGGTCTGATCTAAAAGTAGACTTTATGGACCTTATAAAAGGGGTGTGAATCAACACCTTGGACAATTCACTCTCAGACATGATGGAAAGAACATCAAGTATGGACACTTTATTTTCCTCGACTATGGATGCTAGTCAGATCGTCATGAATAGTGCTCCCATTAGTCGAAACATGATGGGTAGTGTACCACGAACCCATCGGGTAGAAGTAGATAGTGTACCGAGAGCCAACCTGATAGAAGTGAATAGTTTGCCGAGAGCCAATCTGATAGAAATGCAAATGAGTCCACCTACAGAAAGGAGACAGGGCGTGACTACTTTTAAAATAAGACCAGAGGGTCAGAGGATTATCGTTTCATCAGGAATTAAGAATACCTTTAGCCTAATTTTTGTACGTATGAATCCAGGTACCTGACGTTTAAAGATCATTGGCCAAAATGTCTACCTAAACAGACAGAATTAGCCAGAGCAGGGATTGTGTATATAGGGAACAGTGACCACTTTCATTGTTTTTGTTGTTGGCATGTTTAAAAAAATGGGAATAGTCCGATAATGCCTATACAGAACATCGACGTAGGTCTAAAGATTGTGCTTTCAGTCAACTGGTGATATAAAAAACAAAAAACAAAAAACCCTGTGTGGAGCCTCCCATTTTGTGACAGACAAGTGCCTGACGTGAAGGTCTAAATATAGAATAAGAAGAACGGGTATAATGTAATGTGAAGTTTAGGCACCGAACATCATTTAAATCAGTCATCAACATAAATTATCTCGTAGCCCCAACATCTTGTAACGAAGGCTATCATTGGCTAGTTTTCCAAGATGGCCGCCTCCATAACCTTCTACTTCCGGTCATAGACACGCCTCCAAACTCAACGATTGGTTCTTTCTCCTCATTGCAATGACAACATGACCTCACTTCAGGTATGACGTACTTCCGGTATGACCTCAACTCCGGTATGACACACTTCCGGTATGACATCACAGGCAGCTTTATACCGGGCAGATTCAAATTGACCAATCAGAAGCTAGCATTCTGATGACGTCATCAATAGCGCCGCTGTAGGCGCCCCTAGCGGCAAAATTTGAATCTGCCCGCTATGGAGCTGCCTATAACTACTAATGGTATAAGACAAGGTCACATACTAAACCTAAATGTATTGTAAAAACATCTAAGAGTGACCACTGTAAAAGTTTCTAAGGGTTGTAGAATTCAAACAATGAGACTGTCTAAACGAAAGATCATTTTATCATGAATTATTAGTAATCAGCCGGTACAGAAATAACCGTTACTGGGTTTATGTTTACCACCAGAGGTGTGGGGGTAGTAGCAGCGGCAATGACCCAGTGGTTGTTTGTTTATATAGAAATAATGCCCAAGTTGTAGGTTTGCAATACCAAAAGGCCAACATCATTGCTGAAGACGACTTTTTCTGTCTATAAAACTTCATCCAAAATATAATTCAGCGAGAACTGAAAGTGAATTCTGTATTCTACTGATAGTGAATACTCTATTCTACTGAAAGTGAATACTGTATTCTACTGATAGTGAATACTCTATTCTACTGATAATGAATACTCTACTTTACTGATAGTGAATACTCTATTCTACTGAGAGTGAATACTCTATTCTACTGATAGTGAATACTGTATTCTACTGATAGCTTCAAACTTATTTACAATTAATAAAAGCACCACTTTTCAGAATGAGTATTTTTGACTTGGGCTTTTCGAATTAGAGTTTCGATTATCCATTTGTACTTCTTCATTTTTACTTCAAAACAGAAAAAGCCTCTGTATTGAAGCAGAAAACAAATAAAACCAAACACTTACCAAATTTGGATTGTGAAATACCAGAAAAAGAGAATATCTATGCTGAGGAAGCTTAAAGCAATAAGTCACTGAGTTAGAATGGTATCTCTTATTGATAGTAAGTTTTACCTCTTATTGATAGTAAGTTTTACCTCTTATTGATAGTAAGTTTTACCTCTTATTGATAGTAAGTTTTACCTCTTATTGATAGTAAGTGGTATCTGGTATTGATAGTAAGTGTTATCTCTTATTAATAGTAAGTAGTATCAAAGTGATAGTAAGTTTTATCTCTTATTGATAGGAAGTGGTATCTGGTATTGATAGTAAGTGTTATCTCTTATTAAAGTAAGTAGTATCAAAGTGATAGTAAGTTTTATCTCTTATTGATAGTAAGTGGTATCTCTTATTGATAGGAAGTGGTATCTCTTATTAATAGTAAGTGGCATCTCTTATTGATGGTAAGTGGTATCTCTTATTGATGGTAAGTGGTATCTCGTATTGATAGTAAGTGGTATCTCTTATTAATAGTAAGTGGCATCTCTTATCGATAGTAAGTGGTATCTTTTATTGATGGTAAGTGGTATCTCTTATTGATGGCAAGTGGTATCTCTTATTAATAGTAAGTGACATATCTTATTGATAGTAAGTGGTATCTCGTATTGATAGAAAGTGGTATCTCTTATTGATGGTAAGTGGTATCTCTTATTGATAATAAGTGGTATCAAAGTGATAGTAAGTGGTATTTCTTATTGATGCTAAGTGGTATTTCTTTTTGAAAGTAAGTGGTATCAAATTGATAGTAAGTGGTATCTCTTAGTAACGTTTAATGTATCTTGATGAGCTTGTGTTTTGTCATCTAGTCAAGTCTTCAAATACTCAATTGTCAATATTCAATAAAAAGTATTGGTCTAATTCTCAGTTTAGATTCAACACATAAGTTGATATAAAAAGGATGCTGTAATTTTTAATAGACGATATATTTGCAATGTTTGAAGATCTTTTCTTTTAGCGAACTGTCGGCATTCCCATGGGGACCAGTCGTGCCCCTTTATTGGCTGACTTGTTCCTTTATTCACAAGACGCAGACTTCGTTCAGAAACTTCTGAATCAAAAGAAGAAAAAACTAACATTTACCTTTAATTTAACATTCAGATATATCAACGGCATTTTGCCAAGTAATAATGACAATTTTCATACATATATGAATGCGATAGATCCCAACGAACTAGAAGTTAAAGACAGAATCAACCACATACACTTCCTATTTGGACATTTTACCTACTATAGATTCAGATGGGGAATTAACAAACGGGCTATACGACATGGATATTTCATATAATAACTAAAAACAGGGATTTTCCTGCCCCCTAAATTTTTGGGTCCGAAAATTTGGGAAGAATACAACATTTTAACAAAAACCTAAAACTTCAATCTGAAATATTTGTTTCAATATGCTTTATTCTTTATTCTTGTCACAATCTGATTTAGTATTTTAAAATATGTACAATTGATTTCCTGTGGTGAATCTCTCGGGTAGATATTCCATTGGTAGCCCCACTATGGTCAGTGTAATTTCATAGGTTAATTTGGTATCGCCAAAGTAGTTGAGTTTATTTTTATCCTGTCTATATAAAGCCGGTTTTGGTCTGTGTCTGCTGACTATTTCGTAGACAATACACGTCGCACGAGTTTTGTTTGGTATCACTTTCACAGTCATGGAGTAAGTAGAATTTTCTATACATTGTATTAGTTTTTAGTATTATATTCAGTGAATATTATTAGATAGTTTCTATCACTTATAATGTATTTAGAATATCTGCATATTATCAAACTTGCATATAAACGAATTACGTTTACGTTTGACTGTATTTCGTAAACGGGTATTGTGTTATAAATATACGTTAACTGTTGTGTTGTGTAATACACGGAGAAATATGTAACTGAATATTACGGAGTTATCATTTATATTGATAGTAATATACATTTGTACATTGTAATGTTATTGTGGTTGTGTATTATAATTTGTTATAATTATATTTAAATAACACTGTGTGATATTGTAACGTTACTTGTGTTTATGTTATCAATGTCGCACGGAGGAAAGTCATTAGTATACTTGTGTGGTATATTGTGCGCAGTGCACGGAGTTATAGCATTTATGCTGAATTGTAATATTCTTTACAGTGTCAGTTAATAACGTAATTTGTTATGCATTCCTGTTTGTAAAACAAGTCATTTTCTGTAAATGTAAATGTAGTTATCATACTGTTTTATTTTCTTTGATTAAAGGTTTTCAATTACAATGCCGAAATTGGTCGTACTATGGCAATACCAAACGGAGTGGTCGAGAGGAATTTACCTATTAGTGTTTCCATTTCCAGTGAAGTGTTTCCAAGGATAAATGTGAAAAACTTTTTATGTGCACATAATGACATTTATAATATTTGTTAATTCAAATGTTGTACAACATATTGCTGTTATGTTTACTTTTATATTGATATTAGCTATTAGGACAGACACCACCAAATATTTTCCCATAGGCCTCAATGCTAATTTACAAAACTTCAGGTCACTGTCACTCCCATGTTTATTTAAGTACCCTGTGCTGAAAGATCAATATTTTTGATAACAAAATATGCAATCAAAAGTATAGGTTGCCGTTGCATTTCTACTTCAAATTTTCACTTGTTTACAACTCGTAGTATTCCGCACCAAAGGAAAATATCTATTCTCATATGACCCCTCCCTTTCAATTTTTCATAACCGTCAACCCTATAATTTCCAAAGTACTACCAATACTCATGTATCTTTTTTTATCACCTTAATTCACACTTATTAATGGCAAAACTAATTTTTTCATTTAATGACCAATCAGATCTCTGGGCTCATTTTACCCTCCGCACAACTTTGGGTGTCCAAAATGTCTGCGCCCATGTTGTAAACAAAGCAGGTGTTTTTCCTATAGATTTATCCAAAACATTGCCAAAAATGGTCATTTTGCATTTTTTTGAAATCTCATTAACTGAACACCAAGCCCCCTTAATAATGAGGATGGAAACCCAACCTGAAGAGAAACACGGTCTATAATGTGTCACACCCCTACCTCTCAATCCCATTCATTGATATTAACAAATAAATACATTATATGAAGAAGTTGTCTGTTTTTCTTTCATGATTTTCATTCAGAATTGTCTGTAACACATACACTTCATTATTTTGAATGAGTTCATACCATTATTTACCAATATTGACCATGATATCAAATAAGGGGTAGACGGTACCCCTTAATAATGGAAAAAGTGACAAAATATACCATTTTCTTCACAAAAACTTAAAATTTGGATCATTTCTTAATGAGCATGGAACCAATTAGTCGCCAGAAGTAAAGAAGAATTTCTGAAGCTCACTTAAAAGTAAACCAGGTCATTTTTTATATCATCAAATTGCTTTTATTGACAAGGAATAAAGTGCACCCTTAATAAAAGTGTAAAACTTCTGGGAGGGGATACCCTTACATACAACACATTTCAATAGACTTATTGTGTTCATTTATATAAAATATGTTATGTAATCATTTTCAGACATGTCCATGTTTTGTTTCATCCCTTAATTACATGATGTAACTAATTAAATACAGAGGGCAGATAACTGAGTCTGACTTTAAATGACTGACACTTAAATGGTGCAAAATGCTAGCCAAATTGCTTTTAAAAAGGATATGACATATTTATAGTTCTGTTTCAGATAAAAACTAAGTCAAATTTTAATTATACTAAGTTTTGAAACCAGTAAAAGGCAATATCAGGTGTTAATTTTTGTCTGGTATGACCCCAAGAGAGTGTTAAGTGACATTTGCTGGAAGGGGGGGGGGGGGGGGGGGGGGTTGAAAAAAGTGATTCAAAAACAAAAAATGCATGACTGAATATTTAGAAAACTTATGAAAACATGCAACTTGAATGAATATTAGATGAGTTAATACAGAAAAAAATATAATTGATACTTTTATAATTACCTTTACAGGTACTTGAGTATGATAATTAGATAAAAATCTCTTATTGGACAATATTTCCTGGATTTAAGAAATTGAAATATTCCTTCTACAGGTTAAAATGTTGATAGATTATGAAAAAAATGTTAAAGCGCCCTATTTCTACAGAATATTTTTACTTACAAATTATCTATTACCCAAATTTAACACAATATGACCTAACCACAATGTGGAAATTCTTGTGTACAGATCAGGGGGGGGGGGGGATTTAAATTAATTTTTATACTGTTTTCAGTGTATATGGCATGATGAAATATTTTACTGATGAGACTTAAATGCTGAAATGCAGTTTGATACAATTTTCTTAAAAATGAGATGGTTCTTACCCTTCAGATACAGTACATATATACAGCTAAAGGTACAAAATACACTGCACAAGTAAAATGACATGGTCCAATATGTAGATTTTGCCCTCAAAAGAAGAAAATAAATCAGTCTTTACCTCAAAAAGGTCTGATTTTAATTCAAATGAGTTAAAATTTACAATAGAAACATCATTTCCAAAATATTTTGCTAAAATTAGTCACTATGCATAACCATAACTATATGATTTTTTATAAAAGAACATATGCATGTTTGTAGGAGAGGGTGGGGGTATACTTGAATTTTCCAAGTACAGATGGATTTTGACCAATAAATGATAAAAATATTAGTTCTAGGTGTAATATAAAACATACAGATAAAATTAAGAGATCTCAATATGCAACAAATGCATAATAATGTGTGTAGAGGCAGCACACCTATTAAATTTGCACCTTGTGGACCCCCAACAGGTGCCCCATTTCATAGAGACCCTCAAATCTGTTTAAAAAGTATGAGTAAAAGTGAATGAATTGCAACTTAGGTGATAAAAACGAGAGAAATGACTTATTTTAAGGCTTCATCCAGCCTACATGTGTCAAATATGCATTTCTCTATAGGACAGACACCACCAAATATTTTCCCATAGGCCTCAATGCTAATTTACAAAACTTCAGATCACTGTCACTCCCATGTTTATTTAAGTACCCTGTGCTGAAAGATCAATATTTTTGATAACAAAATATGCAATCAAAAGTATAGGTTGCCGTTGCATTTCTACTTCAAATTTTCACTTGTTTACAACTCGTAGTATTCCGCACCAAAGGAAAATATCTATTCTCACATGACCCCTCCCTTTCAATTTTCATCCGTCAACCCTATAATTTCCAAAGTACTACCAATACTCATGTATCTTTTTTATCACCTTAATTTCACTTATTAATGGCAAAACTAATTTTTTCATTTAATGACCAATCAGATCTCTGGGCTCATTTTACCCTCCGCACAACTGCGCCCATGTTGTAAACAAAGCAGGTGTTTTTCCATTAGACAGAACATGACTCGGTCATGCGTGACAATTCTGAAACTCAAAATTGGGCACTTTTGCATATATTTTGGTAAAATACAAGCGATTTTGCAATTAATATGGGTCCTGAAAACGGAACCCCAAAATAACCAAGGAAAATCCTTGGATAAGTTGTTGACACAGTGATATCGATAATCGACGTTCCGCAATTTTTACAGTTGGCATAATGTGCAATTACTATGTTTCACTAAATATTAGGTGACCTGTTCGGTAGCGGTTGTTGAGGATTTGTTTCTCACATATTTCATTTGAATTTGACAGTGGATGTGACCGATCGACAGGGGATGCTGACTCGTCCATGGCACCTGATCCCACCTCTAGATTTCTGTAGGGCCGTGTTTGTCCATTGATATCTTATATTTCTATTTATCCGAAGAAGACAAAGAATGCTATGCCGTGTATTTACAAGAAAACAAAGTAAGTAGTATACTGATTGTTATGTAGTATTTATTTCTCGCGGAAACAAATCCAACATCAAAAGTTTATAATGAGCGTCAGATAATTCTTGTTAATATATGAAGTGGACAGCCATAAAACACTGTTACAAATTTAAAAATGTAATGAAAATTCCATAGTAGATGACATTAATTTAAAATCTGATTTCCTGTTTATGACTGTCTCTATGGTTAAAAGTAAACCGAGACATGTCAAAAAACGTATTTGGAAGTATACGCCCAGACGGCTAGATACATTAGGCCACACTATCAAAGATGGAAGCATAGTAATCATCACTCCATTTTAGTATTCTGCTCTTTATGTATTATCCAGTAGCAGTTGGGTACAGAGAACCACTCTTCTGTCTGATATAAAAATAAGATAACAATTCATATTAAAAAATCCCCATGGGATTTTGCATTTGTATTCGCTTAATATAAGCTAAATACAACCCATACAGAAATATGTAGACGATTCAAATTGTTTTAAGACGAAGTCATCTTACCAAGTAATTACCAAAACAAAAAGAAAATTATGACTTTACAGATGTATACATCAAAAGAAAATTATGACTTTATAGAAGTTTACATGAAAAAACAATTATGACTTAACAAAGGTTTACACAAAAAGAAAATTATGACTTTACAGACGTTTACACCCCACGAAAATTATGACTCTACAGACATTTACAACCCCCCAAAATTATGACTTTACAGAAGTTTACACAAAAAGAAAATTATGACTGTATACACACAAAACAAAACAATTATGGTTTTACAAACATTTTGTCAATATTGATACAGGATACTAAAAAAACAATGGTGAAAAAGTTCTATTTGTATCAACTTTCAAGAAATTCAGAATTGGACCAGTGAGTCCCGTTTAGAAGTAAACTATCACTGTATGAAAATGATTTTGAGTTAAGTGGGTAGTTTTACACACACACACACACACACACACACACACATATCCGTAACTAGAAGTTTGCAATAGCTAATCATAGTATAAGACTAGATATACGCCCATTATAGCACTTGTGATTAAAGAGAGATAACTTGCATTCACGGCAAGCGAGCTTGAATTTCTGGTGGTGTAAGCGGCATGTTATGAGAGAGCAGTCATTAATGTTGAATTTGACAGATATTTGTTTACAAGATTGCGTCCACTTTGCTAGAGATAGAAAAAGTGTTGCATATTGCTGAATAAGATGATCGAAGCGCTCTTCATCATTTTTTGTTATTTCTGTGGGATATCTCCAGCTTCAGTACAATTTTTCAGCCACGTATGCGGCATGATTCAATATGTCTGACTGTAATATGACAGGGGGTGCTGCGTCATTTGACCTCACCGGGCTACGTTACTGTATATAGCAGTGTACATCTGCGGAAGGGTACTGATAATGTCTATTGGTCCAAATAATACATTTTCAAACTTCTAGAGTAATATACTTCTGGAATATATTGGTTTGTTTATTGTTGTTTAATGTCCCACTTAAGAATCTTTCACTCATATGGAGACGGCACCAAATGCCGGTGAAGGGCTTAAAAATTTGGCCTATGCTCGGCACTTACGGCCATTGGGCAGTGAGGGTTCTTTAACGTGCCAACACCTACTGCGGCACGGGACCTCGAGTTTTACTGTCTCATCCGAAGAACTGGAAACCAACCTGCCGCCGGCTGGACTCAAACTTACGACCTCACGATCAAGAGTCGAGCGCGCTACCGACTGAGCCAGGCCGGCTATATATATATATATATATATATATATATATATATATATATATATAATATATATATATAATATATATATATATATATATATATATATATGTGCAACATAAGGGACGAGAAAATATTGACCTTTTTGTGCTGGTTACCCTTATACACAGGTTCAATTTAGTGGTAGTATGAAAAAAACTTTCTTACAAAACTCAGCTTAGGCTCCAGCGGGACTCGAACCTGCGCTGACCAGAAGTGAACAAAATTTGGAACATGACTACTATCATATTTAGAACTTCTCCGTGATTCTTGAAGTATCCTGAATCAGTAATGGCAAACAATATGTTATCATGATTCTGAATCAGGTATCGATTCTGTATATTATCATGTTCTGAGAGGGTGAATACCTGGATGTAATTTGAAACTGTCTGACAACCATGATGCAGGTATTTGAAGGATTTGGTTTAAAGGCACACTTTTACAATTACTTTCAGGATCTTTCGAAAACTCATATATTTGTTGACACTTTACTTTTTAACACTGTATCTAAGTTACAAATGTTGCATTTTTCATTCTTTTCACGTCCTAAAATCGTTTTCAGCTGAGGATTTCCTCTTGACTTGACAGTGAAGAAAAATACGTCCTGTGGAAATATGTTGAGCAAGGCTTTCATATTAATGTCCTCTGTGTAGAAGACCTCGACTGTGACATTGGAGTTAACGACATAAAAAGGCCAAACTGATCTGTATAAGAAATGGTTGTAAAATGGGTTCAGTTGATGGAGTCTGTCTCTACAAAAATAATCTGATGGAGAATTTCTCGCAGTCAACACAAGAGTCACCCGATGGTTGTTATGATGGCAATAGAAATCAGCAAAATACATATTCATACCGTTTTGCATCATCATATATACAGGTATATGTATTCTTTCAGAGCCATAGAATGAGTATGGAGGAAATTGGTTAGTTAATGGGTGCAAATTTGCACTGAAGAAGAGACCATTAATGTTTCTGTTCAACGTTGATGCCTGATCGCCTCCAAAATTCTTTATGTATGTTTTCATTATTCCTCCATGTCTTTGTATGATATCCTGGTAGTATGCAGGAGTCTTGTTCCTGTATAGATGGCTTATAATGGTTTCCTTTATGTGTCCGTTGGATATAAACTTCGCAGCTTTTCTGTACAGTTCCAATATTTCATTTTTTGTCATATCTGCAATATTTAAGATTGCAAAATATCAAATACATGTATTGTGATGTAAAATTTGGTATATTTACAACTACTGCGTCAGTACCACTGCTGCCATTTTATTCTAAACAAAAGTGGTATTGCTTAAAAACAGAATCGTTTTTTAAATTCAGAGGTCCTCTCCCCCGAAACTATGAAAACCATCTTTTGACAGCGGTTACCCTTAGGCAGGCTTGGCAATAAATTTAAGATTTTGTCATGTCTCATTTTTGGGGTGAACATATGACAAAATTTTCTTTTTGAGCTGGGGTGAAGTATTTTTATTGATAGAGACGATCTTTGAATCTTGCTATTCACTACAAGAAATTTGTATTTAGCCAATTCACTACAATATAAAACATCTCAGATACCGAAGTATAAATCTTTAGGATGTCCAGGATATAGATACAGATCTGGTAAAAATGGACAAACAAAGATCTCCGGAAACCAAGAGGTGGGATCAGGGGCCATAGAGGAGTAAGCATCGCCTGTCGACCGGTTACACCCGCCGCAAATCCAAATGAAGTACGTGAGCAATGAATCCTTGTCAAACAAATAAATTGTATTATACGTGTAATTACTAGACGAGGGATCATAATAATTTCTGATCATCTGATGCTAAAGTAATATTTCGCACCGATAACTCCTTTTAAATTCTAGATTCTTCAAAAGCTAAGATAGTCATCTTTTCAGAGTGGTTACCCTTAGACCAATTTGACTAGACAATTAGATTTATCATTTGGCCTTATTATACCACTTTCCCTGTAGAAATCTATATTAAATTGGAGCTCAACTGATGAAGACTAATTGAGCATTATAACTTTAGTATTGTGTTTATAATATTTTGTTAGCATTGCTCGATTTTCCATTTGATAAATGAATTTCGGAGTAAATAAATGTTTATTTAGATACTTACAGGCTCTGAAAGAGACAATAGTAGAGCTTGAAACCAAACATTCGTTTTCTGTCAGTTTAATTCCTCCCATAATCAGTAACTCATAGTCCGCGGCTGGCTCAAGCTCAAAGGGAATTAAACAACTAGGACAACTATCGGAATGTGCTAATACACAACAAGAACCTGTGTATTTATTTCGCAGGAAAATGATGAATACTTCGTATTTTCGCTTTATTTTCCTCAGCCCTGTCAACTCGTACCAAGACGGAGGTTTGTGTTTCCGATCAATTCCTGTGATATTTTCCTGTAAATATATATAGTATATATACATATATATGAAATATATAGAATTATACTTTTTCATCACTTCCATGTTTATCTGCCGCACAGTTAGTGAAAAAAATCAACGCTTGGAACTTCACTAAGTTTCTTTAACCCATTTACCCCTAGAAACACATTTGGACTGATCAAAGTCATTGATTTACAGAAGATTTACAGAAGAATCCATTGTTTTTCAGGGGCCGATGAGTCAAATGGTGGCGTCTTATTGACAGAAACGATCGTCTGGAACATTTGTATTGACATATTATTTGCAAAACTTAGACTTTGGATATCGACATCTTGTAAAATGTTTTTTTCACAGAATTTCATAAAATTATGGGGTTCTCCATAGCATGACCTCTAGTCATCAAGGGTGGTTCGAGCCCCACTGGAGCCTTAGGTTATTTGTTTAGAGAACGTTTGCCAGTTTACTTCTGAAAGACCAATAGTCTCTTCTGGGATACATGCGTATTCTCTCCTCCAACATTAAAACTAACCACCGAAATATAACGAAAAAATTCATCGTTTGAGTGTGTCGCGTAAAACACCATTCCAAATAAATACAAAACGAATAAACATATCAAGACGCTGTTATAATTTTTATATAAAACATATCAATACTTTGTTATCATTTTTTATCTTAAAATATATCAAGACTTTTGTTATCATTTTATATCAAAACATATCAAGACTTTATTATCATTTTGATATTAAAACATAGCAAGACTTTGTTATCATTTTTATATTAAAATATATCAAGACGCTGTTATCATTTTTGATATTAAAACATATTAAGACTTTGTTATCATTTTTATATTAAAATATATCAAGACTTTGTTATCATTTCTATATTAAAACATATTAAGACGCTGTTATCATTTTTATATAAAAACATATCAAGACGCTGTTATCATTTTTTATATTAAAACATATCAAGACGCTGTTATCATTTTGGATATATTAAAATATATCAAGACTTTTGTTATCATTTTATATCAAAACATATCAAGACTTTATTATCATTTTGATATTAAAACATATCAAGACTTTGTTATCATTTTTATATTAAAATATATCAAGACGCTGTTATCATTTTTGATATTAAAACATATTAAGACTTTGTTATCATTTTTATATTAAAATATATCAAGACTTTGTTATCATTTCTATATTAAAACATATTAAGACTTTGTTATCATTTTTATATAAAAACATATCAAGACGCTGTTATCATTTTTTACATTAAAACATATCAAGACGCTGTTATCATTTTGGATATATTAAAATATATCAAGACTTTTGTTATCATTTTATATCAAAACATATCAAGACTTTATTATCATTTTGATATTAAAACATAGCAAGACTTTGTTATCATTTTTATATTAAAATATATCAAGACGCTGTTATCATTTTTGATATTAAAACATATTAAGACTTTGTTATCATTTTTATATTAAAATATATCAAGACTTTATTATCATTTCTATATTAAAACATATTAAGACTTTGTTATCATTTTTATATAAAAACATATCAAGACGCTGTTATCATTTTTTATATTAAAACATATCAAGACGCTGTTATCATTTTTGATATTAAAACATATTAAGACTTTGTTATCATTTTGATATTAAAATATATCAAGACTTTGTTATCATTTCTATATTAAAACATATTAAGACTTTGTTATCATTTTTATATAAAAACATATCAAGACGCTGTTATCATTTTTTATATTAAAACATATCAAGACGCTGTTATCATTTTGGATATATTAAAATATATCAAGACTTTTGTTATCATTTTATATCAAAACATATCAAGACTTTATTATCATTTTGATATAAAACATATCAAGACTTTGTTATCATTTTTATATTAAAATATATCAAGACGCTGTTATCATTTTTGATATTAAAACATATTAAGACTTTTTGTTATCATTTTTATATTAAAATATATCAAGACTTTGTTATCATTTTTATATTAAAACATATCAAGACTTTGTTATCATTTTTTATATTAAAACATATCAAGACGCTGTTATCATTTTTTACATTAAAACATATCAAGACGCTGTTATCATTTTGGATATATTAAAATATATCAAGACTTTTGTTATCATTTTATATCAAAACATATCAAGACTTTATTATCATTTTGATATTAAAACATAGCAAGACTTTGTTATCATTTTTATATTAAAATATATCAAGACGCTGTTATCATTTTTGATATTAAACATATTAAGACTTTGTTATCATTTTTATATTAAAATATATCAAGACTTTATTATCATTTCTATATTAAAACATATTAAGACTTTGTTATCATTTTTATATAAAAACATATCAAGACGCTGTTATCATTTTTTATATTAAAACATATCAAGACGCTGTTATCATTTTGGATATTAAAACATATCAAGACGATGTTATCATTTTTTTATATTAAAACATATCAAGACGCTGTTATCATTTTTGATATTAAAACATATTAAGACTTTGTTATCATTTTTATATTAAAATATATCAAGACTTTGTTATCATTTCTATATTAAAACATATTAAGACTTTGTTATCATTTTTATATAAAAACATAACAAGACGCTGTTATCATTTTTTATAAAAACATATCAAGACGCTGTTATCATTTTGGATATATTAAAATATATCAAGACTTTTGTTATCATTTTATATCAAAACATATCAAGACTTTATTATCATTTTGATATTAAAACATATAAAGACTTTGTTATCATTTTTATATTAAAATATATCAAGACGCTGTTATCATTTTTGATATTAAAACATATTAAAACTTTGTTATCATTTTTATATTAAAATATATCAAGACTTTGTTATCATTTCTATATTAAAACATATTAAGACTTTGTTATCATTTTTATATAAAAACATATCAGGACGCTGTTATCATTTTTTACATTAAAACATATCAAGACGCTGTTATCATTTTGGATATATTAAAATATATCAAGACTTTTGTTATCATTTTATATCAAAACATATCAAGACTTTATTATCATTTTGATATTAAAACATATGAAGACTTTGTTATCATTTTTATATTAAAATATATCAAGACGCTGTTATCATTTCTATATTAAAACATATTAAGACTTTGTTATCATTTTTATATAAAAACATATCAAGACGCTGTTATCATTTTTTATATTAAAACATATCAAGACGCTGTAATCATTTTGGATATTAAAACATATCAAGACGATGTTATCATTTTTTATATTAAAACATATCAAGACGCTGTTATCATTTTTTATATTAAAACATATCAAGACTTTTTTATCATTTTTTATATTAAAACATATCAAGACTTTGTTATCATTTTTTATATTAAAACATATCAAGACGATGTTATCATTTTTGATATTCGGGTGTTTTGGATGAGACTTAAATGTGAGGTCCCGTGTCACGGAAGGCGTTGTTAGGAAAATAATTCTCACTGCATTGGCGTCAGTCCATAGCACAGGTCAAAATATATGTGAAAAATTCTTAGCAGGATGTAAAAAGTTATTTATATGCCTTATATGACACACTTGAATACATTAAAAAGAGATATTTTTACCATAAAATACTTTCTATATATAGATATGACGCAAACAATGACAGGGATTTTGAACATATATGTCGTAGTCAAGATTTATAAAGGAAACGGTGTATCGACACGTGTTAAATATGTTTAATGTGAAAGTAAAATTTCTTATGTCCTCCTGGTGCATACCTTTAAGACGGAAGTATACCTCTGAAAAGAAAAGTTTTGCTTTTCCTCTAAATCCACCAATATATTATATCCAACAGATGAATCTGAAATAAACAATCAAACATATATATATATATATATATATATATATATATATATATATATATATATATATATATATATATATATATATATATGTGTGTGTGTGTGTGTGTGTGTGTGTGTGTGTGTGTGTGTGTGTGTGTGTGTGTGTGTGCGTGTGTGAAGTAAAACAAGTTTTCAAAATAAAAATGCATTGGATTATATATAACATAAATATAAACCGATAGTTTATTATTAAGTACAATTTATCAATCCATAATTCCAGTATGTTGAAATATCGTAATCCATGTTATTAATTTGTCCGTATAACAGATACATTAAAGTTTATCAATGGGCCTTGTATGATACCACTTTCTCTTTATGAATTATCTTATTGAAGTCTTATTGACAGAAAATATTGTCTTAAGTATTGTTAAAGATATTTTTTTTATTTTTTAGCAAAAGTATAACTTTGGTATCATGTTTATAATATTGCTTAAAATATCTAAGACATTTACTGAGTAATTATCACACACACACACACACACACACACACACACACACACACACACACACACACACACACACACACTGAGGTTTGATTGAGGTTTGATTAATTTTCATAATTAATTCATTTAGAATATTAAGATAGGAATGAATCTCTTTAGGTTTAATTTTCGGTTTTACTATTTATTTTTTTTGTGTTTGCCCTTCAAGCTCATGTTTAGTTTTCAGTCAGACAATCAAAAATTGCATTAACATTTTACTGAACAGACAGTTTAAAACACAATTTTTTTGTCTTCCAGTACATATTGTTAAATGTTAATTCATGTAATCTTTAAAACAACAAATTGTCAGTAAGTAGTTTGCCTCTGAATATGAAATGTTCGTCTGTCATATCAGACCATATGAGATACAAATAAGATCAAATAACTTAGATTATACATTTTGAGAAATACCTAAATAAACTGTAGACTCTATTAAATATTTGTAACAGACATGACATCAATTTATGATAAATTAGATGTATACCATCAGATACGTCGATGTTTGCTGTTCCATAAGCAGTCACAACACCATAGCCTTTAATTCCACCTGCTCTGCTGGACAACCCATAAACGTGAACTACACAATTTTGTAGGTTTGATGAAAATCCGGTGTCACCAGGAATTGTAAATGTGTAGCATTGTTGTGATAGATGTACAAAGGAATGTAGCATTTTGCCAGAATTTGAGTCTTCTATAGCAAATAAAAGAACATCTATTTTTACCCCAGCACGAACTTGACTTGTAGATATTTTAAATACATAAGGTGCACTATCGTTTGATTTTCTATAGATGATCTTCATGATTTCTTTATTATTGGAGGATCTGGCGATTGCATTTCTTGTTACCTAAACATACAAAGCATATATAAATGGTAAGTGATATACATTGGTGCTATTGTCATCGTATTATGGAAATTTAGCTTTTATGACATTATTTTACCATAATAATTAATGAAAATCAATTACTAGTGTACCTAGGATGTTTATAATAGTATTATATATACAAATGAAAGGACTAGATGAATATGAATCATCATTGTTCACTTAAATACACTAATTCCTTTTAATTCCATATTCCTGTTATTTGCATAATTTTCTCTGACATTTTGGCTATGCAATTAAGAGGAATCCATTGTATGTAGTTAACTACGCTATTCTGATGATTATGATGATGATGATTATGATGATGATGATTATGATGATGATGATGATAAATACATTCACTCTGTCATGTATATATGATACATAAAATATCAAATGTATACCACCTGTTGCTACACAAATAAATGTACTTGAGTCATGTAATGATAAAATAGTAATTCTTAAAGTTAACATACCTGATACATTTAAACACGATGTATGTAAGCCTATAACGACTTTGGTAATAGTCTACTTTCGCTTTCTTACATAGATTTTTCAAAAATTGGAAATACATAGATTAAACCCTTTAGATAGGTATTCACCTGGTGTTCCCACAACAACGCCTCTTCAATGTTGACTTTTGTTTGTACATATAATATAAAAATTTCAGATACCAAAGTATAAATCAATAGAATGTCCAGGACATAGATACAAATCCGGTAAAAATGGACAAACACGGACCTCTGGAAACCAAGAGGTGGGATCAGGTGCCATGGATAACATTACAGATACATTAAACAGATACATTATAACAGATACATTAAGGTTTATCAATGGGCCTTGTATGATACCACTGTCTCTTTATGAATTATCTTATTGAAGTCTTATTGACAGAAAATATTGTCTGAAGTATTGTTAAAGATATTGTTTTTATTTTTTAGCAAAAGTATAACTTTGGTACCATGTTTATAATATTGCTTAAAATATCTAAGACATTTACTGAGTAAATCGAAATTTCCATTAATATTTTACTTAACAGACAATTTAAAACACAATTCATTTTCTTCCAGTACATATTGTTAAATGTTAATTCATGTAATCTTTAAAACAACAAATCGTCAGTAAGTAGTTTGCCTCTGAATATGAAATGTTCATGTGTCATATCAGACCAAATGAGATACAAATAAGATCAAATAACTTAGATTGTACATTTTGAGAAATACCACAATAAAATGTAGACTCTCTATTAAATATTTGTAACAGACATGACATCAATTTATGATAAATTAGATGTATACCATCAGATACGTCTATGTTTGCTGTTCCATAAGCAGTCACAACACCATAGCCTTTAATTCCACCTGCTCTGCTGGACAACCCATAAACGTGAACTACACAATTTTGTAGGTTTGATGAAAATCCGGTGTCACCGGGAATTGTAAATGTGTAGCATTGTTGTGATAGATGTACAAAGGAATAAAGCATTTTGCCAGAATTGGAGTTTTCTATAGTAAATAGAACAACATCTATTTTTACCCCAGCACGAACTTGACTTGTAGATATTTTAAATACATAAGGTGCACTATCGTTTGATTTTCTATAGATGATCTTCATGATTTCTTTATTATTGGAGGATCTGGCGATTGCATTTCTTGTTACCTAAACATACAAAGCATATATAAATGGTAAGTGATATACATTGGTGCTATTGTCATCATCATCTTCATCATCATCATCATCATCATCACATAACGGAAAAGTTATATATGTCGGTATAAAAGGTGTATCGAAGTTTACTATTTCGGTACCAGCTGATAATCTTATACTTAAGCCATATTTCGCCCTAATAACACCATTTAAATTCTAATTTCTTCTAAAGTTAAGATAGCCATCTTTTTACAGTGGTTACTGTTAGACAGATTTGGGCTATACGTTTAGATATAGTATTTGGCCTTGTGTGATACCTCTTTCTGTTTAGAAAAACTATTTAAAATTGTAGCTCAACTGATGAAGTCTAATATATATATATATATATATATATATATATATATATATATATATATATATATATATATATATATATATAATATATATATATATATAGTTGATTCCACTTAATTGCATACCTAATATTTGCATGTTCCTGTTTATTGCATAAGAACTCAAAACACAAAACCATTTCCTATCTCGTATATGTTAAGTATTCCTTTTAGTTGCATAGGTTTACCCAAGAATTCCTGTTAATTACATAAAATATTTTTCTAGAAATGTGGAGAAAATGTACTGATCACGATAAAAAGTTAAATGTGGAAATATTATTTTAATAGATATGAGAACATACTAAACTTTGTTTTATGAAAATTTAGTTTTTATGACATTATTTTACCATAATAATTAATGAAAATCAATTTCTAGTGTACCTAGGATGTTTATAATAGTATAATATATATAAATGAAAGGACTAGATGAACATGAATCATCATTGTTTACTTAAATACACTAATTCCTTTTAATTCCATATTTCTGTTATTTGCATAATTTTCTCTGACATTTTGGCTATGCAATTAAGAGGAATCCGATGTATGTAGTTAATTACGCTATTCTGATGATGAGGATAAACTGTCATGTATATATGATACATAAAATATCAAATGTATACCACCTGTTGCTACACAAATAAATGTACTTGAGTCATGCAATGATAAAATAGTAATTCTTAAAGTTAACATACCTGTACCTGATACATTTAAACACGATGTATGTAAGCCTATAACGACTTTATAAATAGTCCGTCTATTTTCGCTTTCAAATACCAGTTTTCATACAAAGATTTTTCAAAAATTGAAAATAAATAGATTGAACCCTGTAGTTGGGTATTCACCTGGTTTTCCCACAACAACGCCTCTCCAATGTGTTTGTATGTACTTAGTGTCCAGTGATTAAGGTGTTCATAAAGAAATGTCACATGCAAGTTAGCACAATCCTACTAATGTATATTTTTCAAAATACTCAGCATAAAAATTCGGCGTATTTGTTTTTATAAATCATGAAAATCCCCCGTACACTGATTTTGAGCGTGAGGTCATTTAAACTCTAAATGATAACTGGTTCCAAGGAAAGGCTTGGTTATAAATATTAATCAGGACAAAATACACAAAATAGATTCCAATGAAGAATAAATTAACTTTTGTCAACCGAAATGCCAAATCGTTATAGACATGTACATAAATGTATTGGAGTCCCCATAAACAATTCAGAAGTTAAAACGTGCACAAACTCGCGATAACAGTGTTGTACTAACGCAACCTGTTGTATAACCTGTATATCAACAAAAAAATGTAGTAAAGTTTATACAATGAATGTGCAATGAACTCACCTAAACGCATTTCATTTAAACGGTTGGAGAATGCATGCATATTTAAACTCAGTTGACAAAACACAAATTATTCCTATCATACTTGTACACTCCTATGTTAACGGAGGCGTACACATAGACACATGTAAATGGAATATAATTAACAATACTTGAGGGTTGTGATGTTGAATATATAACATTTAATTGTCGGGGAATTACTAATTTAATGGTATCTGATTTCGTGACAACGAGGAAATATATGTTACATTTAGGTTTTACAGTTCAGGAAATTGAAAGCTATAGGGAATTGTAAATTTTAATGTCACCCATATTTTAAACTAAACTATAACTCTAACCAGTAAACATTTCTTTTGTTTTTAATTTGTTCAACTTATAATTACTCATTAAAGGAATACATTGGTTTGTATTACAATAATAACAATAATAATGCTCGAAAACTTGAGTACATATATTATAATGGTAAAGTATTGTGTTGTCTTTAAAGTCCATAGTTACGAATTTGTGGATTACCTACCTGATGACTATTTTCTACCGACTTTTGTCAACAAGAATACTAACATCGCGTCATAACATACACATGCTAAACAGAAAGTTCATGACTGGGTTTTCCTATAGAATCTAAAAATAGAATTGATCTCCGTGATATCGGGGCGATTTGTGAGTCAACAACTTAACTTTTGTTAAAAAAGAAATTGGACCAACAAGGCGACGGTAATGTATAAATATGATTTTACTAGTATTTGTATCTGAGATTTGCACTGTATTGAAATATTGACTCAATTAGGTAGTTAAAAGCATAATTCATTCGATGGTGTTAAAGAAAGAGTCAACATATGTTCATGGATTCATTCGTGTTACGGTGAGGTATCCACTAATCAGCAATAAGTATTACCACAGACCCATAATAAAATTTTATATCCAAAAGTGAAACTTGATACTATGATATTGTTAAGTTGTGTAACGTCAGTTGTCGATGTCAGATGGACAGAAGTTTAGACTATAGGTCTTATGTACACTAACGTGACAGAGAGTCCTAAATTGTAGTCTAATGAGATATAAAATCACAGATATACTCTACCTTAGAATTAATTGAAAGGTGGTCCATGTAATTTGACACACACGTACCTCCGAAATTACAGAGGTTGGAACAGGTGTCATGAAGGAGTAGGCTTTATGTTTTTAATCTATCACGACAGTAAAGTTTTTCTTTTAATTATCTGTCGTTCGTTTGTGATTTTCTTTCTTCTGTATACATTTACTTTTGTAAGAAAACACTGAATATTTCATACATTATATTTGAAAGTTCAAAGTCTGAGTTACAGTGTAAAAGCAACAGATTCATTGTACTATTAATCTTAACACATTTTAAAAGCTAAGATAGTCATCTTTTTACAGTGGTTACTCTTAGACGGATTTCGGCTATACTTTTAGATTTATTATTTGGCCTTGTATTATACCCCTTTCTCTTTAGAAAATACAAATAATTTTTAAATTGGAGCTCAACTGATGAAGTCTAATTCTCAGAAACGATCGTCTTGAGCATTATAACTTTGGTATTATGTTTATAATACTTCAATATAGTTCCAATACATCAATCAAAGCTAGGGTTTCCATGTGTTTCAAACTGTCACCTCCGTTTAGTGTATACATACATACACACACACACACACAAATATATATATATATATATATATATATATATATATATATATATATATATATATATATATATATATATATATATATATATATATATATATATATTTCTGCAGATGGAAAGTCACTGTCATTCCAACTTATCACTACAAGAAGCAGTCAAAGACATGTGGATCAATCAACGCTCATGTGATTTCACATTTCGGGTTGGGGAATCACGTGACATAGTGAGGTGCCATCGGTTCATCATGACGTGCAGAAGCCCCGTAATGTGTAAAATGGTAGAAGGCGACTTTGCTAGTGATTCAGCCGATATCTATGACGTTGATCACTCCTCGTTTTACACTTTCATAGAGTAAGTAGATCTATTTATGTTATTATATTTATACTTGGCTTAAAATTTTAAACCGTTAAAATACATGGAATCCAGTTCTTGATTTCACAATTTACAATTAAACCTATGTTGTGATGTTAGAATTCGAATAATTATAACTCCGTTGAAAATATATTTATTTGCATATGCAATTTCATATGCAACTATAATGTGCTAAAACCAACAAAACAAAACTCGAAGAAACACGAAACATATATATTTATCTTGAAATATAGTTGAAGTACTGAAATGTGTTGTTATGCTGACAAAATAAGTCTGGGAATCAAACATGATCTCACTAACTTAACCCTTAACATCGCCTTTGCAACATTAGGCGTCAACAGAGCAAAACAATCTTGTCGTGTACCAGCCATGCCAACTCCCAACAGGTTTTGTCCCCACCCTCTTTCATCTCCTCTCTATTGTCTTCCTGAAAGTATCAAAACATACGACTTCTCTACTCTTTACACAACAATTCCACATAAAAATTAAAAGAAAGACTTTTTAGCACCATAGATAATTTTGTTTTTCACAAAAGGTGGTATCCAAAAATTTAAATATCTAGGGATTGTTTTCATGATACTTATTTTGTCCAACACCACTCCGATTCTACACATAAATACACTGACGTTGATAAAAAAGATATTGGAATTTCTAACAGACAATATATCTGTAATGTTCGTAGACATGGTCTTCAAACAAACTGTAGGCATTCCTATGGGAACCAACCGTGCCCCTTTACTGGCCGACCCGTTCCTTTATTCATACGAAGGAGGCTTCATTCAGAAACTGCTGAATCAAAAGAAGAAAAAGCTAGCGGTGTCCTTTAATTTGACATTTAGATATATACAATATATATATAATATAATATATTTAATAATGACAATTTTCATACATATGTCAATGCGATATATCCCAGCGAACTAGAAATTAAAGACACAACAGAATCAAACACGCACGCTTCATACTTAGACATTTTATTTACTATAGACACAGACGCGAAATTAACAACTCAGTTATACGACAAAAGCGACCATTTTGACTTTCCGGTCGTAAAATTTCCACATTTAAGTAGTAATATCAACAATCACCCGCATATGGAGTTTATATTTCACAAATGATCCGATATGCCAACAGAGGTAAACTACTCAATGACAAATTTTTACACAGGGATATCGAAAACCGCGTTTGATGTCAACGTTCTGCAAATTTAACGGTCGGTATTATTGTCTTATCTGCGATTTCTCTGTTTCGCTTAGTTGCCGGTTCGATGGCAGTTGTTGAGACGTCTGTACCAATTGTGACGAGAATTCGTCTCTCACGTATTTCATTTGGATTTTACTGTGGACTCACGGCGGTTGTGACTGTTCGACAGGAGATGCATACTCCTTCATTGTATCCGATCCCGCCTCTTGATTTCCAGAGGTCTGTGTTTGTCCATTTTTTACCAGAATTGTATCTGTATCCAGGAAGTTCTTAAGATTTATACTTTGGTATATGATATATTTATATTAGGCTTTCTCTTGTGCCGTTTGCGTATTGATATCCAAATTAGGGATCGGTTGAGATGTCTCGTCTTCTTCATCCCCAACACATGGCCTAACCAGTTCCACCTCCTCTTTATTTCTGATTATATATCATTGACTTTTGGTTTTTTTTATGTCAGTTCTTTATTGCTTATGGTGTTTGGTCAGTATATCGCCAAGATCTTCCTTATTGCTTCTACATTTTATTTTTCATTAAAGAATTTTGAATATCATAATTTTTGATAGGTATAGACGATATAATACAACAAGAGGCCTAACGGACCCTTTCAGTGACCTGTGATATGTATGATTAGTCAGAATATACTGTTCACAAAGACATATTGTCCGTCACATAAGATGGCGGGGTGGAGTGACCTTTTGATTATCATACGGGTGATTCTAATGATTTTTCGGTTATGATAAGATGCACAGGAAAACGTTTTATTCCTCACTTGATACTCTCTTATGCAAGGTGACAAGTAGGAACGATTACTCTAGTCAGTTTAATTTTAATGTTATGCATTATTACCTAAAATCCTAAAATTTAAACTCGTCCAGGTCAAGAAAGGGTTCACAAGACTCCACCCGCCAGGTTATGTGGATTTTCGCCTTTTGGAACCTTTATGGGTCTTATGCGGCTTCATTTGGGGATACATGTAGTTTCTTTCCAAGTTTTTTTTTTTAAAATTGGCTCGTTGTTTCTTCAAAAGAAGTGGATAATGTCTGTATTTTGTAATTTCTGTTTACTTGGGTGCCTATGATTTTGACGTTTAAACCCATAACTTTAAAACTTTGTAACAATAATCTTATAGATAATTCAATAGATAATTCCTAGCAACTTTCTCACCAAAACATGTACAATAAATTACTCACACAGTGATACGTTGTTGAAGTCGTCACAAAGCACGTTTTATTGTCGATACGGCTATCTTGTTAAAAATATGAAGTACCCGTTTCAAGAATGTTAGATAGTATCCTGGAGCACGACCATATACTGTGACTCCCTATCGCCAGTCAGATGATATAAAACCAATTGATGACCTTTTCACCCAACTCGATGTTTCCAGGGAACATTTGCGACGAGTGTAGCATGCTACCATGGGAATGCTTGCGGAAACTTGGTCCCATCCCGTTTCTGGTTCGCAATTTTTTTCATGTTGAGACCACCGTTATATCCAATTTTTAGTATTCTAATTCACTGTGGAGTTTTGAGTATGCATTAGTACTCCTTCATTTTATTCAATACAAAGCCATTCATTTTAGTTTATAAGCCATTTGTTTTTAAATATACCATAACATTGAACACGGGACCTTCACGTCCCAACTGAGCCAGCAAGGGTTGTAGAAAACAGAAAATATATGAGTAAAGTAAGTCTTTTAAACATTACGAAATATGCCGCTGAGTAAACTTAGACTTCTAGAAATTATAATTTGAAAATAAAACTGTTAGTAATACTCAGTACCAAATTCTTTTTTTTTACTTACTCATTAACTTATTAGCTCTATATTTTATATTTCTCTCTTTTTATTTCGTATGGAGCAGTTTAGAATAATACATAATATATAATATATAATACATATATATATACAATGTATATTGCAGATATTTGTATACAGACAAAGTAAGCCTGACCAGTGATAATGTTGTGGTATTACTCTACATGGCGGAAAAATATATGGTGCATCATCTCCGCAAACTCTGCAGAGATTTCCTTATTGAAGTCGGTTTGAAGAATCCAGAGTGTGTTTGCGACATCTATCAACAGGCTTCATTTTTTAATATGACAGATGTCAAGCGTGATTCTCTTAATGTAATTAGACAAAACAGTGTCGAGTGTTTGAAGTCTGAGTCATTTCGGGAATTATCAAATGATTGCGTGGGAGAAATTATTGATGACAATTGTCTCCAAATACAAGAAGAGGCTCTGTTCGACAGTCTTCTTGGGTGGGCAGAAGAGGAGTGTCAGAGAATGGGCGGCTCTTTTTCAGGCAAAAATATGCGGGATGTTTTAGGAGATTTGCTGTATAAAATTCGTTTTCCTTTAATGTCTGAAAAATATTTTAAAAAGAAAGTTTGCAAAATGGGTATTTTGTCGGTTTGTGAAGAAAAAGAAATATACAGCTTTTTAAAAGGTAATGGACTTTCAAAATTCAGTAAATTCAAAGCATCTGGGAGGAATTTACGCCAAAATATCAATAGAATGGAAACCATCACTGAAAATATTTATATGGATGATTCTAAACATTCCTTGAGTTTCTCCTCTTCCCAAGATGTATTTCTGCATGGTATACTAACATATGGACTTTGTAATGAGAATAAGACTTTTGAGGTGCAAGTTGAAATCGAGGATGACAATGACATATCTGTTTTATCACAAAATACAGAAATCCTAGCCGCCGCCGATAAACAATTTTACGAAATAATATTTCCAAAGGCACTTCAAATTACATGTGGAACAAAATACACAATTTCCTTGACGTTTGATAGTATTGATTGGCTTTGGAGTGGTAAAGACGCTAAATCGCACGTAGACTGCATTACATTTGAACAAAGTAGAAAAGGAACAGAGTCAACAAATGCATTCGAAGGTCAAATTCCAGGAATTATTATTTCTTATCTATGAACAGATTCAAAATGAACAAAGTACTAAGGTCTCTTCCTGAGTACATTGTAACTGGATCATCCTCTCCACAGCAACATTCAAAATTCATTTGCTGTAAATTTTAGATATCAGCTCTTTCATCATTTTTCAAACCCTGAACTTTATATCGGAGTATTTTGAAAAATGCCTTCATACTTGCTTGAAAACTGAAATAGTCGCCATAATTTTCAAACTGAACTTCATACTGGACTATTTTGGAAAAAATGTCATTAAAGTCATTTCAAAACCGCCATCTTTACTGTTAAATAGTAGATGTTATTTTATTAAATCTTGTCATTTATGTTTGAAAACACTTGAAGATGGCCGTTTTCGAAAGTGTTCGTTTTAGTCAACGCAAAAAAGTTTGGCAAAAGTTATTCTTCACTGTATATTTCATTCAAAAGACTTTTGATAAAACAAGTACAAATATCAAGTGTTAACCATTCGATAAACCCCCAACAACACGGAGCTCTAGAAATACGGGTAGGCTGAGTTAGTATGTGGGTATTACCATCTCCTGTCTAAAGGATAAACCGCCAACAGATCTTTGTCAAATCCCATTGAACTCCTCTGCTGAGCAAACAGTCATTACCTCTGTGCCAAAGGTTTTTTTTTTTAGGTCTGATCTATATTTGAATCTAAAATATACAACATGCATATCATACACTCAACATTAGACTACTTCCAATAGTCCTTTGGCTCAGTCAGTCGCGTGCCCGACTCTTGATTGTGAGGTCGTGAGTTCAAGTCCAGCCGGCGGAAGGCTGGTTTCCTGTCTTTCGGACGAGACAGTAAAAACCTAGGTCCCGTGTCACATTAGGTGTCAGCATGTTAAAGAACCCTCACTGCTCAATGGCCATAAGTGCTGAACATAGGCAAAAATTTGAAGCCCTTCACTGGCATTTGGTGACGTCTCCATATGAGTGAAAGATTCTCGAGTGGGACGTTAAACAACAATAAACAATAATCCAATATTCGTTAACCACACAGATATGAAAACAAACCAATAAATGTTAAGAGTTTATTTGAATGTGTTTTTATTTGACAAAAACTTCAAATACACGATCATGGAAAGAAGCAAGAATTGATATTATGCAACAGCCTATCAACCAGTGACTTGCAGGAATGGCTGACATAAATGTAGAGCAAATTGTATTTTGTAACAAATTTTGTTAATACAGTAAATTTAGAATATGAATACTTTCATCGATTAAATTCTCTTACTTTGAACTTCTTATCAGATGATTTCAAAAGAACCCATCACACTCTTTTCAAAACTGCCTTTAGCTATTCAAGAAAGTTCACCGCCACATCTATTGATGGATGACTAGATTTATTACAAAGATATCAATCTGGATTAGCAGTGAAAATTAATTTCTTTTTCATCAGAATCGGATACCGTATTTTTCAATTTCAGTAATTGAATTTTATGTTTTAGCTAGTCTATCTTGAATAGGATATATTTATACAAAAAACAGTAATTCGTTTACATAAATGTTGAATATCAATCGTAAAGCTAATGTAGTGTAACAAGAGATCACAGAGGGATCTTGGTGCCCACCATGGAATGTTGTATGTCTGATCTATGACAGACTATTCTTTTCTCTTATTTTATCTTAACATTGAATTTGAACTTAAATCCATATTTCTATGAAATACCTTTTTCACAAGATTATAGCAAAACTGAACTTGAACTGAACATATTACATTTTAAGAGAGAATGGAATTCAACATGGCCGACAGGTGTCCATCTTTGATTTTGATTTTTATGAAAATGTAATATGCACAACTACACCTTAATGGGAACCTTCATGCCAAATTTCAAGGAAATCCCTTCGGACCTTTTTGAGAAATAGCGGTAACAAACTTGCTATGGTTAAACTCCAAGATGGCCGCCTGTCAGCCATGTTGGATTCTGATTCTGTAAGAAGCACAACTAGACCTCAAGGGGAACCTTCATGTCAAATTTCAAGTAGATTCCTTCAGTTCTTTCTGAGAAATAGCGGTAACAAACTTCATTGTTCAAAATCCAAGATGGCCGCTTGTCGGCCATGTTGGATTCCGATCTCTTCTTTGAAAATGGAATATGCACAACTAGACCTCAAAAGAAATCTTCATGTCAAATTTTAAGGAGATCCCTTCAGTACTTTCTGAGAAATAGCAGTAACTAACTTACTTTTGTCAAAATCCAAGATGGCAGTCTGTCGGCGATGTTGGATTCCGATCTCTTTGAAAAGGTAATATGCACAACTACACCTCAAGGGGAACCTTCCTGTCAAATTTTAAGGAGATCCATTCAGTCCTATCTGAGAAACAGCGGTAACAAGAATTGTTCAGGACGGACAACGGACAGACCAAGGATGCAGGGCCATATGAATAGCCTACTATCTGTTGATGGTGGGCTAATAAGTTTGTGATAGAAATGTACATTTTAAGATATTGAGTAAAAACAAACTGTTTCTATGATTTTCAACATGATGAATGAGGAAAAACACAATGATTGAGTATGACTGGAAATGCTTGGTTAAGCAAATTATAAGCTTAGTATGGGAATTAGCAGAAACAACAGTATCAAAGAAATGCATAATTGAGAGACCCTCGGATTGGACAAATCTTTCCACTCCACTCCTTATAAACTCAACACATCCATGTAAGAGTCTATCAATTTCCCCTTTTAACATCGACAGACCTCTTCCCAATTCCACTCGCTCTCAAATTGCAAGTAAAAAATAAGAAGTACCTATGGATTATCGAAACTCAAAGTCCATTAGAAAAATTATATACCAATATCTTTACACAGTTTTCTTAAATTTACTGTAAAACAAGAACTGCACATAATTATATGTCTTGTCGGTCCCTACTTTGATATTAAATGTAGCAAACTTGTAACATACAGTATTAATGAGTGTAGGATCAGGGATGTGAATGTATTTTTCAAGCTGTAAGTTAATATATGTATTCTGAGAGGTGGGGTAGGACCCTATATGCACCTCTGAATATGTCTCCCCAAAACAATCAATAATATATATAGTTTAATGGGGGCTGTAAACGGTTTTAAAGTTTTAAGTTAAAATATGTATTTCAGGGGATGGGGCAGTATCCCCACATACACCACTGAATGTGGTTTTTTAACCATAACAATCAATAATATATATGGTTTAACGGTGGATCTGTCAAAAGTTTTTAAGTTATAAGTAAAAATATACATTTCTCTGGGTGGGGCGGGACCCCAAGGAATCCCCATACACCACTGAATGTGTTTCCCTATAATGATAAAAAATATATATTGTTTAAGGTGGGGCTGTGAAAGGTTTTTAAGTTATAAGTAAAAATATAAATTTCAGGGGGTGGGGTAGGACCCCCAAAGGACCCTATCATACACCAATAAATGTGTCTATCCATAACAAACAAGAATGTATATGGTTCAGGGGGTAGATATGTGAATGGTTTCAAGAAATACACAAAAGAATAAATTTAAGTGGGTGAGTCATAAAACCCCAATGTACATCAATAAGCACTGATGTTCTACCCTAATGAAACTTCAATGCAAATTATCAGCAACCTATCATTAAACAAGAACCAAGACCCTAATAAAAACTTAACATTGATCTGAACACTGCAATTTTTTGCAAGAAACAGAAAGTCCAAAAACAATAAAATTCCAAAAACATCCAAAGAAATATCCCCAATCAAGCTTCTTAATTCATTAAAAAGAATAAAGTATGAAGATGTTGGGGGTAATCTAAACTAAAAAAATAAAAAGGTAAACATTTTTCAAACAGTCAGTATATCTACATGAAAAAAATATCCAGGGGTACCCTTATTAGAGCAGGCACCCTTTCAAGGACAAATACGGTATATAAACAATTCGTCAAGGATAGAATAAAACGGATTTCAGGAAATAAACAATTTTACTATATTCTGTCTTATAGCAGTTATCATTAGTATGTATAATGAAGCCAAATAATCAAATACATATTCCATGTCGAATTCAGATATCAAATATCCTGACTCCAAAATAAGGAGGAACAGAATATCAATAAACAGGTGATCATATTAGTTCTTGTCTCCTGAGAGGGATCCAGTATCACCACCTTCCTTCTTTGTAGATCCCATCGTGGTGTAATCATTACTGTGTCTTTCACTGCCAAGTACCCCATAGCCATGACTCTCCCGGTCTCGTTGCGCTGCTGTCTCATAAGGATTGATACTGCATGCCTGCATCTTTTGTTCTCGAAGCTGATCATCACTCAGTATCTAATTAAAATTAAAAATACTTTCTATTAAAACATTTCTTATCTAAACGATATAATACATAACACCTGGAATTATTATCAGATGAAAAAGGTTCAAACATACTCAACATCTTGAACGAGAGAGAGAGAGAGAGAGAGAGAGAGAGAGAGCAACAAGAAATATTAAAATTGAGTTTCGAATTCAGCGTCGAATTTAAAAGATTGTTATTCTATCATATCAAAAGGCAAAACATTAATAAAATCTCAATTTTCCAATAATTCCTCTGATACTTTGTCATATAGACCTACTACAGAATTATCCGATCACATGTACTGTGAAATTTTGATTTGGCTATGAAACTTTCTTCATTCTGTGACTTTGCCTAAAATATTTTGCTAGAATGATACATATAATATTTATCATGCATTAAATGTTGTTTTGTTTATTCAAAGGGATATTCTGTTCAATAATGTTTTTAGAGAAATATGTATAGAAATTTATATGGTCATATCGAGTTACTTGGAAGTTAGAACCAGTTAGATTGAACAGAGCTGATTTTCCAACTTGATTTAAGTTGTTGCTAGTGGTAAACTTTGATATAGATTTAATGAAAACCTGTTGACAAATGAAGACATGAGAGTGCTTACAAGCTGGAGGGACGCCTGACATTTCTATGTCCCCCATTCACATTGCGGCAGGGGACAAACATCTTAAGACATAACATTATGATTACTAATGATTAAGAATGTGGATATCAAGGTTCAACAATCACATTGTTCTTTATCAATCAATTTTGAGGTCAGGCATGTGAGCATTACAATGTACTTGTCCGATGGAACCAGAGATACTTAATCAATGATTAAAAGATATTGATTTCAATAAAGAAAATCTGTAAAAAATAGCATTTTTGATTAATTTGATCATACATGTACATATACTTGAATTTGGACACCAAATTTCCAGACTAGCTACCATACAGGAAAAGGAAAGATTTTGGTACCATATAAGTGGAAATTTTAGCAAGATACAAATTTAGTGTTTTGTCCTAAATATATGATAAATTTTTTTAGTGAGATGCAAATTTAGCATTTTGTCCTAAATATTTGGACAAAACGTTTAGCATATTGTCCTAAATATATGGTATATAATTTTAGCGAGAGGTAATTTTAGTGATTTTATTATTTAAACAAGAGGATCCAGTCCTGGGCCAATCTCGCCGATTCACAAATATGGTAGAGGACCTTGAGTACTTACTTCCTATAAACTTTCATTAAATCCATTTGGCGGTTTTGGAGAAGGTCGAAAATGTGGCAAATTACCCCCCCTCCCCCACTTCATTTTTGCAGTCTTAAAAAATTCCAAAAAATTCCAAAAATTAAATTTCAGCAAAATTCTTTCAGGAAAGCATTTATCTACAAAACCACAGGTAAAACAAATAAAATAAATGCATCATAATGAATAATAGGGGAGAAAATCAAAGAAATCATACAAAAATGAATGAAACTTACAAAGTCTAAAAAGACGTCAAAAACGTGCCAAAAAATTTATTTTCCGATTTCAATGAAATTAACAAACTTGAATTATTCATCTATGTAGATCACACAGGTACAGTAAGTTTTTCAATTTATGTAGTGGTTCTGGAGGAGAATTTTAAAGAGTGGTACCCCCTGGGGCCTCTTTTGCCCCTCTCTGGATCCACCCATAGGCCGATCAGGCCAAAATGAAGAAACTTGGTAGAGGACCTTGAGTACTTGCTTCCTCTAACGTTTCATCAAAATCCCTTCAGCAGTTTTGGATGAGAAGTCAAAAATGTGAAAAGTTTATGGACAGACAGACTGACAGACAGACGACGGACAAAAGGCGATCAGAAAGGCTCACTTGAACCTTCAGTTCAGGTAGGCTAAAAAGAGATAACTTATACCTATGATGAGGAATGAATTATTCAATTTTAGCAATCTCAACAACCTAGCTAATAATCTAAAATTTCTGCTTATATGATATTTATTGATATCTCACTAATCAACTCACCTGGTCAGCAGGTATGTGGTCATAATCCTCTACATCCAAAGCTAAGCCTGGATTAAATGCTTGATTTACAATGCCTGGTTTCGGTGGCTGATATTGATTTCGGCGTCTATTCACCAACACAAAAATAACGATAACAACAATTACCAACAGTACACCAACAGCTAGCAGACCAAATACAGTTGCAAGAGTAAATGATGACCCTGAGTCAGTATTAGACTGTATAACTGAGTCTTGGGCCACACCTGAAACATATAAAAACTTCAGATACTCAACAATTCAGGTCAAAATACCCCACAAGTGGATAGGGTGTGTAATAAACATTAATTTTCAGTTGATGCATATTTTTACACTGTACATGTACTTATTTTAGCAGTATTCTAATATAAGCACCTTTCCGCTCGTCATTGTGCTAATTCAAGAGCAGTGCTAAAATTTCCCCATCCTGTCATTCTTTATACACAACAAAACTATAATGCAAATTCAAGATTGCACTAATAAGTTTAAGCCCCCTGAGAGCGCTAAAATATCAATGCGCTAGATACACATACAGTATTTGACCTTTTCTGTGACCCCATCATGGCTCCATGGTTATGAACAAACTAGAATCTGTATTATGTAATTAAGCTTTCACAAAGATTTTGTGAATTATGGATTGATGGTGTTTGATAAGAAGATGTTTATAGACCCCCCCCCCCCCCCCCCCTATATACTCTTTCATTCCTCTTCATTATTTCTGCTTTGAAGTGGTCCTTATTTTGAACAAATTTAAGTTCTCTTCACCCAAGTAATTTTAACCAAGTTTGGTTGACACAGCACCTTTTGGCAAAGTTTTCAATTATGATATCACAATCAAATGATGTCAAAAAAGCACGTGGCGAGCCACATGTCAGGCATTTGGCGATAGGTCATTTGGTCCAATGGTTCTGGTAAAGAAGGTGAAAATGTCCAGTTAGTTCCTATATTTTAATATAATGGGACTTACATTGTTTGGCTGCGATTGCTCCATATGGAGAATTAGATCCAGTTGGACAGTTCTTGCAGTAATCTTGTCCTGGAGAATTCTGGTACTGACCAGGTGGACATTTACTGCACACAGAAGATTGATCGGTACTGGTGTTATTTTTAAACTGTGTCCCCACTGGACAATCCACTGTGACAAAAATATGAAATAACAATTATCAGATACAAATCAACCACAACAATAACAAAGTAATGAAACAAAACGTTACAAAGTAAATCTAAGTATAGGTATATATATTTATTTATTTATTTATCATATGATAGGTCTGTTATGCAGTTTCATAAGATTACATTATATTTTATATGTAACAGGTATAACAAAGCCTAGCGATGATCTGATAGGTTAACGTGCAGCAAACTGAACTACTTTTATTCACTTCTTATGCAGACTTCATTCATCTGAAGGTTGGCGATGATGTGTCTTGGTGTTTGTGATGTCACTTGAATGGGGACAATCGAAATAAAAAATGTTGTGCAGATGATTTTAAAATTTTGTTGTATTCAAGTTGGCAAATTTGGTAAATTCAACATCTAATGAAGTATGCTAAGATGTTAATAATAATTTAAAATGTAGGCTAAATGTATGTATTTATGTATTAACACATAAGCAATATTTACATGTTTTATGTACTTATTTCTGCCCAAGTATTTGATCTTCCTGAAGCAATTTGGTCAACTCGACAGGAACGAAAATATAGATTTTCATCCCCCAGTCATAAAAAATGCCGTTTAAATTGTTAAAATTAGATCATATTAATAAAAAGAATATCTTACAAGTTTAAATTCATATCGCATTTATGATACTCGATAAATTAATATATATATATATATATATATATATATATATATATATATATATATATATATATATATATATACAAGTATATATATATAGCTATTGTATGTTTCAAATTTTCATTTTGCGAGTCTCTGGGGAGCAAAAGTGGAAAACTGTATATGTATATGTAAATATATACTTTCCAATGTAATTTTACAATTTAAGGCAAGAGTTTGACAAGTTAAAAAATAAAAAAAAAATAAAATAAATGGATAGTGGTTATTAAAGAAAGTTACAAAGGAGACAGTGGTAATTTGGGCAAAAAACAAATTGTGCTAAGGAAAGGTGGACAGTTGATGAGTTAGCAGGCAATTTGTATAAAATCATACCCTTTATCACTTTGAGTGTCTGCTATAAGCTCATTTCTGATTTCAATTTCATTCACGACCTCTGTATTATATTATATTGACTTAAAAATCATGTACATTAACTGGATAGAAATCTTACTATTGGTCCCATAGCAGATGTTTGAAGATGTTTGCCAAGTTTTTTGTTTTGCACTTTTGAAGCCCCTATGGGTACTAGGCACTTTTCATTCAAAACAATGAAGCAACATCATGTGGGGATCTTTCCTACAAAGTTTGTTGAAAATGGTCGATTGATTCTTGGTAAAAAGTTAAAAGATGGGCATAAGGTACTGAAAATATAATATTTTCTATTTACTTAAGTGCCTGTGACCTTGTCCTTTGACCTCATGACCTTTAAACTCTTTCAATATGATCCTAAGATCATTCTCTTCAACCTTCTAATATATTTTTGTATACAAAAAGACAAAATTGACGTAATTTGGAAGGCATACCTATAAATAATATAAAAGTACTATACAAAACTACAAAGGATTTCTGAAGTCATACGAATAAAAGGTAGTCTAATGAAATATTAAGGTAAGATATCCTTTAATTCTCTCCAAAACCCTGCTCTACTTAATACATAACAAATACAATGCTACTTCATTTTAAAACAACAAATACATAACAAAAACAATGCTACTTCAAATACGTATTTTCACTAACTGTGTGTGAATATATATATATATATATATATATATATATATATATATATATATATATATATATATATATATATATACCACCTGTTAGCACTGACAATGTATGATCATTATTAAAAATGTTCATCATCTCATAAATGTCGATGGCTGTTCCAGGAATTGTACATACAAGAAAGTTGTGTTTTCTTTATGGAAGTTTGAATTTCAGTTTTAAGAAATCACCCCCCTCCCCAAATTGGATAACATAAAAAATATGTAAAAATAAGCACTGAACTGCTGTCAGTTGGCGTTCATGGGCTGATGAATGTCAACTGGACAAAGCAAGTTCATCATGAAGCACTAATGCACTTCACAGAAATAGCTATTGTCTAGTTTGCATTCATAGCCCATGAATGCCAACTCACAGCAGTTTGATGTGTAAATATATATAGATAACACATACACACACACATCTATATATATATATATATATATATATATATATATATATATATATATATATACAGTAAAACCTGCTATAGTGGTCACCTCTATATAAGGATTACCTGTTTATGAAGGCCAGTTTTTTCAAGTCCCTTGACTACATACTTCAAATAAACTGAACCTGTGTATAAGGATCACCTGCACATTAACTGCAATTAGCGGTAGTCCGCCAGTGCGAGACTAGTAAATTTTGCATCAGACTAGTAAAGGTCGTGCTTCAGCTAGCCCAGATGACTAGTAGAAAATATGTTGAACAATCACAGTATTATAGAGAAAAATCACCTAATAATCAACAAAAGTGAGAGTGTTAAATGTTAAATGTTAAATTTAGGGTGACCCCTAAATGTTAAATTTAGGGAGTATCTTAAAAGCGCTTTGTGTCATTCTATAGCTTTCAGACATAAGGGAGGATCTTAAAAGCGCTTTGTGTCATTCTATAGCTTTCAGACACTACATTAGGGAGGATCTTAAAAGCGCTTTGTGTCATTCTATAGCTTTCAGACATTAGGAAGGATTTTAAAAGCGCTTTGTGTCATTCTATAGCTTTCAGACATTAGGAAGGATCTTAAAAGCGCTTTGTGTCATTCTATAGCTTTCAGACATTAGAAAGGATCTTAAAAGCGCTTTGTGTCATTCTATAGCTTTCAGACATTAGGAAGGATCTTAAAAGCGCTTTGTGTCATTCTATAGCTTTCAGACATTAGGAAGGATCTTAAAAGCGCTTTGTGTCATTCTATAACTTTCAGACATTAGGGAGGATCTTAAAAGCGCTTTGTGTCATTCTATAGCTTTCAGACACTACATTAGGGAGGATCTTAAAAGCGCTTTGTGTCATTCTATAGCTTTCAGACATTAGGGAGGATCTTAAAAGCGCTTTGTGTCATTCTATAGCTTTCAGACATTAGGAAGGATCTTAAAAGCGCTTTGTGTCATTCTATAGCTTTCAGACACTACATTAGGGAGGATCTTAAAAGCGCTTTGTGTCATTCTATAGCTTTCAGACACTACATTAGGGAGGATCTTAAAAGCGCTTTGTGTCATTCTATAGCTTTCAGACATTAGGAAGGATCTTAAAAGCGCTTTGTGTCATTCTATAGCTTTCAGACATTAGGAAGGATCTTAAAAGCACTTTGTGTCATTCTATAGCTTTCAGACATTAGGAAGGATCTTAAAAGCGCTTTGTGACATTCTATAGCTTTCAGACATTAGGAAGGATCTTAAAAGCGCTTTGTGTCATTCTATAGCTTTCAGACATTAGGAAGGATCTTAAAAGCGCTTTGTGTCATTCTATAGCTTTCAGACATTAGGAAGGATCTTAAAAGTGCTTTGTGTCATTCTATAGCTTTCAGACATTAGGAAGGATCTTAAAAGCGCTTTGTGTCATTCTATAGCTTTCAGACATTAGGAAGGATCTTAAAAGCGCTTTGTGTCATTCTATAGCTTTCAGACATAAGGGAGGATCTTAAAAGCGCTTTGTGTCATTCTATAGCTTTCAGACATTAGGAAGGATCTTAAAAGCGCTTTGTGTCATTCTAGAGCTTTCAGACATTAGGGAGGATCTTAAAAGCGCTTTGTGTCATTCTATAGCTTTCAGACATTAGGAAGGATCTTAAAAGCGCTTTGTGTCATTCTATAGCTTTCAGACATTAGGAAGGATCTTAAAAGCGCTTTGTGTCATTCTATAGCTTTCAGACACTACATTAGGGAGGATCTTAAAAGCGCTTTGTGTCATTCTATAGCTTTCAGACATTAGGAAGGATCTTAAAAGCGCTTTGTGTCAATCTATAGCTTTCAGACATTAGGGAGGATCTTAAAAGCGCTTTGTGTCATTCTATAGCTTTCAGACACTACATTAAGGAGGATCTTAAAAGCGCTTTGTGTCATTCTATAGCTTTCAGACACTACATTAGGGAGGATCTTAAAAGCGCTTTGTGTCATTCTATAGCTTTCAGACGTTAGGAAGGTCATTCTATAGCTTTCAGGTATTAGGAAGGATCTTAAAAGTGCTTTGTGTCATTCTATAGCTTTCAGACATTAGGAAGGATCTTAAAAGCGCTTTGTGTCATTCTATAGCTTTCAGACATTAGGAAGGATCTTAAAAGCGCTTTGTGTCATTCTATAGCTTTCAGACATAAGGGAGGATCTTAAAAGCGCTTTGTGTCATTCTATAGCTTTCAGACACTACATTAGGGAGGATCTTAAAAGCGCTTTGTGTCATTCTATAGCTTTCAGACACTACATTAGGGAGGATCTTAAAAGCGCTTTGTGTCATTCTATAGCTTTCAGACATTAGGAAGGATCTTAAAAGCGCTTTGTGTCAATCTATAGCTTTCAGACATTAGGGAGGATCTTAAAAGCGCTTTGTGTCATTCTAAAGCTTTCAGACACTACATTAGGGAGGATCTTAAAAGCGCTTTGTGTCATTCTATAGCTGTCAGACATTAGGAAGGATCTTAAAAGCGCTTTGTGTCATTCTATAGCTTTCAGACATTAGGAAGGATCTTTTTGTCTTATCTAAAATACTACATTGGTAACTTCATCAATATTGAAAATGAAAGTTTAAGAGGCCGTAAGTCGATTCTAGAGGGTAATATGCTCCCCAATAATATTTAATGCATTAAGCCAAATCTAAATTGGTTTTGAAGCCCTACCCTATATGGATTCAGCAATGTATCGTTTTATTCAGGGAAATGTTTTAATATAACTATATACTTCGTAAAGTGGTTTTCTTAAATATATATATATAAATATATATATATATATATATATATATATATATATATATATATATATATAATTCACAATCTTAAACACAAACTCCAAACGTTTAGGCATTTTAGATACTGTGAAATAAATTGGAACAAATTTCAGAAAGAACAATCTACTTACCACAAAGTTGTCTACCCAGAGTGGTTTGTTCCACAGACCCATAGGGACAGTCTTGTGTTACTGGGGCCTCAGTCATACCCTTATATGTACAGGCTACAGCACATGATCTTCCTATATTGTCACTTGATAAAAAGTTCTTCAAGCTTTTTTTCAAGTTGTTCATATCTTCTCCCACTTTCTGAAATTTTTCATTCTGTACTTGTTGGCTAGTTTCATATCTGAGATAAAGTATGACAATTGTACAGCAAATTGATTAGTGAATTCAAAACTATATACGCTACAATTCCAAAGTATCATTTTTCAAGCAGAGTATTGTTTACTAAAGAAATGTATTATTACTGTTATGTTGTTTCTGGTATCCGATCCTTCACAACATCAATTCTATGTAAACAACTGAGCAGCAACAGTTACAGGTGCTTGTTCATAAATTGTCAAGTAGTAAGGCCAAAACTCTAAATGTGCTTGAAATCGGGTTTAACCCTTTCACCCCTACAGGCCATAATAGACTGGTCTAAAACAGTAGAAAAGACCATATCATTTAAATAACTAGGGGTGAAAGGGTTAAGGCAGTCGATGAGTTGAACATAACTACATGTACACTATTATAGACAATAGCTCAAACTGCCAAAGGCCATTCACAAAGTAAACTTATGAATAGAAGTGGCTCAAAAGACCCCAGGCTTGGATTCTTTCAAATCAAAAATTGTCTCTACATTTCTGCAACTTCCTGTACTTCTAGTCTCACAAGTTACTCTCCATAAAAACATGTTCAAATCAAACATTTTGGAGACTTTTATCTGGTCATATGTGTGCTGGGACTGCTAATCTTCCAACTGTTTATATTACAATTAAACTGTGACATCATTTTGCAAGAATAATGTTACTTCTGAAAGGTTGGATAAACTCCTTATGAATGCATTTTCCCACATTTGTAAAACAAGGAGCTGTGCTTGGTTTCATGGCAATTGCATTAGTTTTTACAAGATCAATGACTTAGAAGTATGTAATTCATTATTATCTGTCTGGACAAAGAACTCTGTATCTCGCATAACTACAATGACATTTAATAGATAGCTACATTGACATTTGATAGATAGCTACATTGACATTTAATAGATAGCTACACTGACATTTATTAGATAACTACACTGACATTTATTAGATAACTACATGGACATTTAATAGATAACTACACTGACATTTATTAGATAACTACAGACATTTATTAGATAACTACATGGACATTTAATAAATAACTACACTGACACTTATTAGATAGCTACCCTGACATCTATAAGATAACTACACTGACATTTAATAGATAACTACATTGACATTTATTAGATAGCTACATTGACATCTATAACTACATAATAGATAATTACATTGACATATATTAGATTACTACAATGACATTTAATGGATAACTATATTGACATTTATTAGATAACCAATATTTATTAGATAACTACACTGATATTTATTAAATAACTACAATGGCATTTAATAAATAACTACAATGAAATTCAATAGAAAACTACATTGACATTTATTAGCTAACTACCCTGACATCTATAAGATAACTACCTGACATTTAATAGATAACTACACTGACATTCAATAGATATCTACACTGACATTTATTAGATAACTGACATTTATTATAAGATAACTACACTGACATTTATTAGATAACTACCATGACATTTATTTGAAAATTACACTGACATTTATTTGATAACTATACTGACATTTATTAGATAATTACACTGACATTTATAAGATAAATACACTGACATTTATTAGATAACTACACTGACATTTATTTGATAGCTACATTAATATTTATTACATAACTACACTGACATTTATTAGATAACTACATTGACATTTGCTAGATAACTACAATGACATTAGTTAGATAACTACACTGACATTTATAAGATACCTACATTGACATTTATTAGATAACTACACTGACATTTATTTGATAGCGACATTAATATTTATTACATAACTACACTGACATTTATTAGATAACTACATTGACATTTGCTAGATAACTACACTGACATTTGTTAGATAACTACATTGACATTTGCTAGATAACTACACTGACATTTGTTAGATAACTACATTGACATTTATTTGATAGCGACATTAATATTTATTACATAACTACACTGACATTTATTAGATAACTACATTGACATTTGCTAGATAACTACACTGACATTTGTTAGATAACTACACTGACATTAGTTAGATAACTACACTGACATTTATAAGATACCTACATTGACATTTATTAGATAAGTACACTGACATTTATTAGATAACTACACTGATATTTATTTGATACAATGACATTTGTTAGATAACTACACTGACATTTTTTTGATAACTACACTGACATTTATTAGACAAGACTTAACTGTCACCTGAGAAAAATTTCCTGTCAAGTTGTTAAAATTAATCCAGTAGTCCTTGAGAAGTAGAAAATGTCTAAAATTTTATAAAAAAAACTTTGACCCCATGACCTTGCAGTTTTGTCAAAATGATCCTTGCAGTTTTGTCAAAATGATCCTTAAATAATTCCTAACAATGTTCTCATATATCTTTGTACACAAAAAGTCAATCAGTTTTTAGTTATTAAGCCATTTGTATACAGCTGTACCATATATTATTCAAGCGCTACCTTGTGGACTGTTTATCAACATATTTCATTTTCATTTGCAAACTTTGTAGATACTGACTGTACAATGCATACAAAATTTGAAAGTCATCTGATCACTGGTCATGAGAAGAAGATTTTAAAGATGTCCCAAGTTTTGGTCCTTTTTTGGGCCCTTTGGGTCCTAGCCCTTTTAATTCACAAACTTTATACAGCTTCACATGGGAATGATACATGCCAAGTTGGTTAAAATTGGTCCACTGGTTCTTGAGAAGAAGTAAAAATGTCTCAAATTGGACAAAAATCATATATTTTCTGTTTACTTAGGTGCCTGTCACTCTAACCTTGAAATTTTGTCAAAATGACTCTAAAATAATTCCTAACAACTTTCTCATATATCTTTGTATACAAAAAGTTGATTAGTTTTAAGTTATTCAGCCATTTGTATAAAACTACATCCTGTGTTACTGAAGCGATCCCTAGTGGCTCGTTTATGGACAGATTTCATTTTCGTTTGCAAACTTTGACTGACTTTTACCGACTTTACAATCATGCATACAAAATTTAAATGTCATCTGATCAATAATTCATGAGAAGAATATTTTTAAAGATGTCCCAAGTTTCGGTCCTTTTTGGTCAATGTTAATGACAGTTGACACACAACGGATGATGACAGACAAAAGTCGATGACAATAACTCAAATGTAGGTAATTCATTCTCTTTGTTTCTTAGATGATATAGCTATGGCTATTTTATACAGATGACATAGTTAACATCTGGAAATTTTGCAACTGTTGAAACTTTGCCTTTTTCCCATACACACAAACTCAAAATAAAGGAAAAATATTTGTTATAAAAACTAACCTTCAAGAACAAAATTAGGGCAAACTGAACATGTGATGAATATGTTTTACACTTTATAAACGTTACAGGCTAAAAATAAACACAAGATACAAGTCCTACATTAAGACTTATACAAAATGTTAGTACTTAAATGAAATAAATCAATATATATATATATATATATATATATATATATATATATATATATATATATATATATATAAACATGATTTATCATTTGTTAAACTTACGGCACTAAACTTTGGATGCTGAAAGAAAGTTTCACAGTCCCAGCCGACATTTCTGCTGAAACGGCGCTGATTTTAAGACCATTTCCAACCAGTCTGGAATACTGAACACAGTCTTTCAACACTTGTAGGCTTTTAAGGGCAGTATTATCACAATTGAAATCAAATGTTACTCTGGTAGACAGCAAATATGGTTCCGGCCCTACATGGAAAAAAAAACACATTGTATATATCAGTAATATCATTGTATATATCAGTAATATCATTGTATATATCAGTAATATCATTGTATATATCAGTAATGTCATTGTATATATCAGTAATATCATTGTATATATCATTAATATCATTGTATATATCAGTAATATCATTGTATATATCAGTAATATCATTGTATATATCAGCAATATCATTGTATATATCAGTAATATCATTGTATATATCAGTGATATCGTTGTATATATCAGTAATATCATTGTATATATCAGTAATATCATTGTATATATCATTAATATTGTTGTATATATCAGTAATATCATTGTATATATCAGTAATATCATTGTATATATCAGCAATATCATTGTATATATAACATCATTGTATATATCAGTAATGTCATTGTATATATCAGTAATATCATTGTACATATCAGCAATATCATACATATCAGTAATATAATATATCAGTAATGTCATTGTATATATCATAATATCATTGTACATATGTTGTATACATATCAGTAATATCATTGTATATATCAGTAATATTGTTGTATATATCATTAATATCATTGTATATATCAGTAATATCATTGTATATATCAGTAACATCATTGTATATATTAGTAATATCATTGTATATATCATTAATATCATTGTATATATCAGTAATATCATTGTATATATCAGTAATATCATTGTATATATCAGCAATATCATTGTATATATCAGTGATATCGTTGTATATATCAGTAATATCATTGTATATATCAGTAACATCATTGTATATATCATTAATATTGTTGTATATATCAGTAATGTCATTGTATATATCAGCAATATCATTGTATATATCAGTAACATCATTGTAGCAATATCATTAATCATTGTATATATCAGTAATATCATTGTGTATATATCAGTAATATCATTGTATTTATCAGCAATATCATTGTATATATAATAACATCATTGTATATATTAGTAATATCATTGTATATATCATTAATATCATTGTATATATCAGTAATATCATTGTATATATCAGTAATATCATTGTATATATCAGCAATATCATTGTATATATCAGTGATATCGTTGTATATATCAGTAATATCATTGTATATATCAGTAATATCATTGTATATATCATTAATATTGTTGTATATATCAGTAATATCATTGTATATATCAGCAATCATTGTATATATCAGTAACATCATTGTATCATTAATATCATTGTATATATCAGTAATATCATTGTATATATCAGTAATATCATTGTATATATCAGTGATATCGTTGTATATATCAGTAATATCATTGTATATATCAGTAATATCATTGTATATATCATTAATATTGTTGTATATATCAGTAATATCATTGTATATATCAGTAATATCATTGTATATATCAGCAATATCATTGTATATATCAGTAACATCATTGTATATATCAGTAATGTCATTGTATATATCAGTAATATCATTGTATATATCAGTAATATCATTGTATATATCATAATATCATTGTAATATCATAATATATTGTACATATCAGCAATATCATTATACATATCAGTAATATATTGTATATATCATTGTTGTATCATTAATATCATTGTATATATCAGTAATATCATTGTATATATCAGTAACATCATTGTATATATTACATATCATTGTATATATCATTAATACATTGTATATATCAGTAATATCATTGTATATATCAGTAATATCATTGTATATATCAGCAATATCATTGTATATATCAGTGATATCGTTGTATATATCAGTAATATCGTTGTATATATCAGTAATATCATTGTATATATCATTAATATTGTTGTATATATCAGTAATATCATTGTATATATCAGCAATATCATTGTATATATCAGTAACATCATTGTATATATCATTAATATCATTGTATATATCAGTAATATCATTGTATATATCAGTAATATCATTGTATTTATCAGCAATATCATTGTATATATCAGTAATGTCATTGTATATATCAGTAATATCATTGTACATATCAGCAATATCATTATACATATCAGTAATATCATTGTATATATCAGTAATATTGTTGTATATATCATTAATATCATTGTATATATCAGTAATATCATTGTATATATCAGTAACATCATTGTATATATCATTAATATCATTGTAATATCAGTAATATCATTGTATATATCAGTAATATCATTGTATTTATCAGCAATATCATTGTATATATCAGTAATGTCATTGTATATATCAGTAATATCATTGTACATATCAGCAATATCATTATACATATCAGTAATATCATAGTATATATCAGTAATATTGTTGTATATATCATTAATATCGTTGTATATATCAGTAATATCATTGTATATATCAGTAATATCATTGTATATATCAGTAATATCATTGTATATATCAGTGATATCGTTGTATATATAGGTAATATCATTGTATATATTAGTAATATCATTGTATATATCATTATTATTGTTGTATATATCAGTAATATCATTGTATATATCAGTAATATTGTTTTATATATCAGTAATATCATTGTATATATCAGTAATATCATTAATTACCTGTCTTACAGACAGTGTGATCTAGGCAGCCATAAAGAGCCATGTTATTTACCCGTCTTACAGACAGTGTGATCTAGGCAGCCATAAAGAGCCATGTTATTTACCCGTCTTACAGACAGTGTGATCTAGGCAGCCATAAAGAGCCATGTTATTAAAGCGTCTTACAGACAGTGTGATCTAGGCAGCCATAAAGAGCCATGTTATTAAAGCGTCTTACAGACAGTGTGATCTAGGCAGCCATAAAGAGCCATGTTATTTACCCGTCTTACAGACAGTGTGATCTAGGCAGCCATAAAGAGCCATGTTATTTACCCGTCTTACAGACAGTGTGATCTAGGCAGCCATAAAGAGCAATGTTATTTACCCATCTTATGGACAGTGTGATCTAGGCAGCCATAAAGAGCCATGTTATTTACCCGTCTTACGGACAGTGTGGTCTAGGCAGCCATAAAGAGCCATGTTATTTTATTTTGAATTTAAATTACTTAAAATTAATGAATTGATATAGTGAATAGTTATTAAAATCTACTTGTATGTTTCAAAATTTAAAAAAAAACATGATAACTATGTGCATCTCGCAAAGTAGATGTGCATAAGTAGCTAAACATGGTCACCCTCCTGTGAAAATTACTTTGATATTTGATTTCACTAGGAAATGAGAAAAATAGTTGTACTATTATTGTAAATAATAATACTTATATGGTCACAATTGCACTTCAGTTTCCATATAGGCTACACAGCTCTAGACATATATAACGGCTCTGTGGCCGGTCCTGGTAATATGGTTGTGTACAGATCTAAAAGCATGTATTGTGTACGGAATCTAGATATTCACATGGTAAAAAAACAACAACAAAAAAACGCATATTCACGAAGTATTATTAATTTTTTATAGTTATCTAAATTTATAATTATCTATAAGTTTGATTTTATAATGATAACTTCATGATGATAAATTATAATGACCAAGGTGTCAATCTATCTGTATCTGTTTTCCGGACGATTTTAGGGATTTTTCCCTTGGTGAAGATTTCTGAATTGATATGTAAATTGAACGGAAAGGTCCGTCTGTTTTAAATGGAAGCGCTGTGACTGTTCCTGGTAATATGTATGAATACATATCTGAAAGCATGTATTCTTTTCACACACACACACACACACACACACACACACACACACACACACACACACACACACACACACATTTCTATAATTTAGACCGAGATCGTGTGATTCTTGTTGTAAAATGTTTCAATTTTACCCCTGCCTCATAAAGTATTTTACAAACTGAAGACTGGAAAACAGTCAAGTCAAATTTGACTCCCCAGTTATGTCACTTTATTTTTGCACAATTAAAAAAAATTGACATACAAAAAGCAGGATACTAGAGCATTTCAAAACCTCCCATCATGTTATGGTTTAAAAAAGTGATACATTTCATGTGTAGAATTTGAAATAAGTACTACTGAATTAATTATATACTTATTCGTCCCGGGGGTTGCACTCATGTTTTAGACAGTCATTCTTTTTCTAGGTAACAGAGCCTGTGTGTCCTTGTTGTTCGTGTTTGTTTTTTGTTTCATGTTAAAATTATCTTTTTGCAATAACTGACTATCGTCCACACACAGTGCTAACGTCTTGACAACTTGGAAAACCCCTGACGACAGAGTAGTCATAATCTTAAATCAGATTTATATGTTGCTTTTTTTAATGAATTTTCATTTCAGTCGAAGCTTGCTTACCATGTCTATTATCTCAGTCAAAATTAGTAGCTTTTAGTGTTTTTGCTATGTGTGTGTCATACATATATCTATATCAGTAAATTGTTTGTAGCTTTTCACATCTAAATATTTAATATTCTTTTTTGTTATTTGAATGTGTCAGCTGTGTTATTTTTTTTTTGTACATATCTATCTAAAAGTAAAATTATTTACAGATATAAGCTGTAGTGTGTTCATATTTTTACTTCTATTTCGTAAAAATGTGCTTATTATATTTTGATTATATTTTACATATATGTATCAGAAAATTTAATTTGTTGTCGGTCTTCATGTTTTCAGTCCTAGCTATTCAGTAAATTTTATTTTTTTCAATCCAGTTTAGGGAAATAATAATTAGATCTTGTTTGTATCATCTAACATTTTATATATTGTGGTTCTCGATAATCTCAACGGACAGCGGCTATTTGGTAATTAATCTAAACATATGAATACTTTGGACTTTTCCTTTTCTTTTTAAGAATGATGTGGCCAATGTTTTCATACATTCTTTACTTCATTTGGAACGCCCCTAATTTGAGCATGGATTCATCCGCTACATGACGTCAGAGCGCATGATTTTGTACAGATGTAAACAACAGTCGTAGGGCTACCAAATATGAATTTTTGTGATTATCAATTATTAAAGGATTACAAAAGATATGCATATCTTGTCTTATTACGACAAAGTGTAATTGATATCTTGGTGTTGCTTTCTTTGAGACAAATACGGAAATATGAAAATAATTGCAATTTTCCCCGATTCAAGGTTAATGTGACAAGGACAGTAGGCAGCCATAAAGAGTCATATTATTTACCTGTGTTACAGATACTGTGATCTAAGTAGCCAGGCACTAAAATACACCTACCATAACCCAGGACCTCATTTTAAAGTGTGCTGCCCAGTGCTTGGTGAAGGAACAGACAGCAATACCCATTACTTTCATTTCTTGTGCTGCTCAGTGCTTGGTGAAGGAACAAACAGCACTGAGATACTGCATTAATTGATAGAAAAATCCATTCCCCTTAAATTTCAATATGTCCGGGTTCGACTGTATAGTCCTATGCCCAGAATGAAGATGCACAAATATAGACTAAGAGAAATATGGCCTGGAGAGGAAAATTCTATCCGTGTCTAAAGTGATCTTGACATTGTTGGCAAGATGCATCTATTCGCACCAAGTAAGAGGCTGCAGAAATAAAGCATCTGAAAACAATAACCCTGACAAAAAAGTTCCATCCATGTTTACCGTGACCTTGACATCACTGTAATGATCTTGATTCAAGGTCATGACACATCTCCTTTCACTAAAGAGCATATTTACCAAGTGTGAGAATATCATGTTGAAGTATGTAGTTAAAGGCCAGGCAATGCAATGTGGACAGATAAATATCACAGTACCACAAAGCATCATGTCAAACCATGCAAAGGCAGGTGTGTAAAAATAAGAAATGACAAATTCTTTTGGTCACTCATTTTAGCTTTGATATTTAATGGGCATTACCTGTGTTTACCAAAAAAACACCAAAAAACAAAAAATTAAAAACAACACAGCTAAAGCTCCTTTAACACTTAATATTTTAAACTGGTAATGTGTATATTTTCTGTTACTTACTTATGCATGTTGAAGTTGTGAATGATTCTGGAAAATCTAATGGCACCCATTGTCCTTTTGCATCACAAGAGTATAAGACATTTTTGTTTGTTAAAATAAAGTCCTTATTGCAGTTTTTGACTTGACACTTTAAAATACCAATGTCATTTGCACAGTCCAGGTTTCCATTGAGAAGACTGGGAGGATTTGTACACTTAGAATCTGTTATAATTAAAATAACAAAAAATATAAATATCTGAACATATCCAAATATTCAAAGATTTATTAAAAAATCAAAATAACGGTTAACAGTTAATATTGTTCCTGGCACCAGTCAAAGGCGGTATCAATTAAAATTGATTATTTGTTTGTCTGAATGGTGCTTTACGCCACAATCAACAATTTTTCAGTTATATGGTGGCGACTGCTTTTTAATGGTGGAGGAGAGAAACCAGTAACATTGTACGGGGAATAGACAACCAGCCTTCTACAAACATCACAATATCAGCTTAGGTTCCATTGGGGCACTCAACCTAACAAGAGGTGAGAGACTTCATGGCCCAATGCTCTAACCATGTGACCATGGAGGTCCCATAAATTGTAAATATACATGTAATATGGTTTTTATGCCCAGAGGTTGAAGATTTGGGGTGGACTCATATTATTTCATATCCATCATTTGTTTTTTTGTAACAATTAGGTTTCCATCAAGTACCAAAAATATCATGTAATTATACATACATGTACTTGCTTTTGAAGAAAAGTTTAAATGAGACACAATCTCCAATGACTACTGGTTCTAGTGCACTCTATTTGTTTCAAGTTATTTCATTGGTCAATAAAGTTTAAAACTTGCAAGAGATTCAAGTTTCACACTTTATATGATGTCACATTGATATTCCATTCCAGTAATTTTGTCATTAAATAAGCCTACATGTTGTGGCCATTGTTGTCATTCGTGCTAACTGAAAATGTGCTAATGCCTTGTAGTGAAACTTCATTTCTTACAAGAAAATCTCATCATCCTGTCACTTTTTTTAAAACAACCACAGGGTAACCTTTTATTCCAAAATGTATGCACTTGAGTCTTTGAGTTGAGCTATCATTTTTTTTTTAAATAATTTTATTTCTAATATCAAAATTCCCCATGTAAGAAAAGGTGCATGACACCAGGCATTATGCCATGGCAAAAATTGTAACGTATAGGGAAAATCTTGACAGAAGAAATGATAGAATACCCTGTGAGGGAAGAGTCCCACTGACAAAGAAAGTGTATATAACAGATGTACATTAGTTTAAACATATTTTATTTCTTTATATGCAATTGGACTGAGCACAAGTTATCACAACTTATTGAATCTCTCTGCAACACTTTTGTCCAGAATTTTTATCATTTTTGTGGTAGATATTTTATTATAATTTTCTTTAAAAATTCTATTGAAAAGTTTTGCCCATATATTTTCAGTAAATGGTTTAATAATTGTTTTACTGACAAAAATTCTATACAGTTGACTACTTTTAATATATTAACAATATATCAATGAACCACTACTTATCAGAAATAGGTTTCTTGAATGAATATTGATAAATTGACTTTTTGCAGTATCAATTTGGTTTTTAAGTTTTCCAAACATATTCCGTAGAGTTATATACTCACATAACCAGTTTGATGCATTAATAAGTTTGTTACTGAAGTATAATTAATTTCTAAAATGACCATTACAATCAAATAAATCTTTAACATACAAAATCCACTTTTTACCAAAGATTTAAAAAATATTGATTTCTTACTGAACAAAATAATTCTGTTAAACCATATTGATTGTGACAACAATTGATCACATGACATATCTTTTACACTTTAGAATTTCTTACAATTGATCACATGACATATCTTTTAGACTTTAGAATTTCTTACAATTGATCACATGACATATTTTTTACACTTTAGAATTTCTTACAATTGATCACATGACATATCTTTTACACTTTAGAATTTCTTACAATTGATCACATGACATATCTTTACACTTTAGAATTTCTTACATTCATTACATGTACAAAACATTTCAGAGTAGAATCTTAGAGCTTTATCTAAAATATATACCATTTCTGTAATATTTGTTATGTTGTATTTCAATAGGTAGTATAAATCTAACATTTTTTGTTCAAATTGCCTGTAATAAAACATTTAATGAAGATTTATTTAATCTTATCAGTCTTATGATCCAAGAGCTTTTAAAGATTTAAATTTGGATCTACAACAGTTATTCTTCCTTGGTCCAACTTTTCAATTAAAGTGTTCCATTGCATTCTATCGTGGGTACCCCACATGAAATTAAATATGACTTTATTTATTCATTTTATTGTATATATTATTTCGTCAGAAGGATAGTCTAATATTGTAGCACTGAAATATAATTTTGATAAAGCTTGTGTACTGATAATAGTACATTTGCCAAAGAATTTTCTTTTTCTCCACATATCCAAGATTCTTTATAAATTAATAAATTTTTGGGTGAAATATCAATATTTGTATGGGACTATCGTTACCTATACATCTTTCATATGATGGTTTCAATTTTAAAGAAGGAGTTGGACATATCAGCATGTCAAGTAATCATTAAATCACAAAAACTCTAAAAACTAAATTCCTATCATCACTAAATTGTTACACTTCCTTACGTACCTTCAACTTCAACCTGAACATCGAATGAACAAGCAGGATTTGCAACATTACCCTGACCATCTTGAACTATGTATTCAACTTTTGTAACTCCTATTTTAAATTGTCCTCCATTCTCATGAGATGAGCGTATGATTGGTTCAAATCCAGAATTATCAGTTGCTGTGATTGGCTGCCAACTTGCCATTACAGATGACTGGGTACTTTTCCCATACAGCGTGATCTTGTCTTCAATGCATGAGGTTATGACTGGTGGTGTTTCATCTAGACATAGTAAATAAGAATAGTCATTGCCTGCTATGTACCACAAATTTGACACCAATAATTTTAGTAAATACACATGCCGAACTTAATTCTGAACACAGATAAAATCAATGCTGAAATTGAACTAGCTTAGTTCCTCAACATGATTATAAAAATTGAAGAAAATTTCTGTGAAAAATTGAAAAAAAATATGAAAATAATAACATTAAAGTTCTAAAATAAAGAATTATTAAAGATTTGATTCTTTTACATGACGAGTTTTAATCAGCAAAGTTTAAAGATTTTATAGTAAAATGAAAACAGGTAGGACCTACAGTCAAGGGTGCATCAAAGGCCACCTTTGTATACCAGGAACCTGGCAATAAAGCTCATTTAAAAAAGAAATTTGTTAACCTTTTTATAATGAATAAACCTCTTTATAAAGGGCACTTATCTATAATGGCTAGTTCAAGTGTGAATGTACAACCATTATATTATCACATATTACTGAAAGGTTATCAGCTACAGGTGAAGTGACAAAATGTTGACCTGTGCTAAAGACCTGTGACAAAACAGACAGAGTTCTTTATTTGACAGGCCCATCATCACATGGGACCTCAGTTTCCTGCCTCATACCCCAGTGCCTTGAACATTTTAAGATTAAACAAGTGAGGAACAGGGGATCATTTATAATCTTTCTAAAAAGTCTCAAGTATAACCCAGAAAAGAATTCAATTCCAAGGTCCAACACTGCACCAAAGGACATTCAAACTGCACCCTAGGGCCTCCCAGTTGTACTCATGGGCCTTAAACTACACCCCAGGATATTCAAACTGCACTAAGAGCCTCTAAACTACATCAAAGGGCCCACAAATTGCATCCAAGGGCCTTTCAATTACAGTCAAGGGTCTCTCAACTGCATTCCCAATGCAGCTAACCTAAAAAGAGATTGCTATAACCAGTTAGCCATCAAATGAAATGTAAAATGTTGGCATCTGACCTTTAACCTGTACTTGTATGGTACACTGTGTAGTGCCTTCTCTGTCAGTTGCATTCAGTACTACTGGATGTAGATCACTGCTCCACTGCAGCCGAGTTTTGGAAAGAACCAATGGAAGAGACTGGCCTGAACAACTTTCTGCTTGAATGTTTTTAAAAGTGTATGCATTCAAAGTGACTGTATCAGAGTCCTCTGGGAGAGTTAAAGTTACTGAATCACTGGGACAGTTCAGGATGGTAGCTAAAATAAAGATATAATAAAAATATAATATATAATTAAAAAGACAAAACTGCATAATTTACATACTATCAGTGATATTTAAGACTACAACATTGACATTTAACTCCGCATTTGTTTGTTTCCATATTATGCCAAAGGTCAAAGAGTTTAGTTGTGCACATCAGTTTCAAATTTGATCCAAGTGTACCCTGAAAAAAATGCTAAGGGCTAAAAAAATAGGGTGTTAATCATGTATTTGTTAAAAAAAACAAGATCAGAAATTGTCAAGATATTTCAGAAACTAAGTACTTTCAGTACTGGCATATGCATAAGAAAGTTGTTCAGATTTACAAGTTGCATAAACTGAAAAAAAAAGTTTCAAGGTCATGTGATTCAAAGTCAAGATCACAGAGACAATTGAATATTTAAAATATAACATCTCTAAAACTATCAAATTTCAGTACAGACATATAAATTATAGTTTTGTAAGAAATATTGTGACGAATATTTGTATGAAGTTTTAATGTCATCAGATCAAAGTTCAAGGTCACAGATTACACTGAATGCTAATTCGAAATTTCAATCTAAAAACTATAGAGCTTCTGTATACAGGTGACTCTCAATGACATGAACGTCGAAACCTTTAAGTTCTCGAAACCTCATTGTTTCACACAGGTCCTGATAACTTTCCTTCTTAAACTAAGTAAATGAATGTTTTTGTGATGTTTCAAGGTCAACAGTTCAAAGGTAGTGGTCACAGCTGAAACTGAAAATTACTCTAGATAACTAAAGAATTGTAGTAATTGTAGTATCTAAGTGTTGTAAACTTGTAAGAAATCTGCTAAAGAACATTTTTGTGATGTTCCAAGGTCATCAGATCAAAAGTCAATGTCACAGCTTAATTACAAAATTTTATCACAGATACCTCACTAATTGTATATTTTTCATATAAATGTATTAGTGTATTAGTTTTATAGATATATAATGAATATTTGTATGAAGTTTCAAGGTCATCAGATCTAAAGTCAATGTCACAGCTCAATTTGAAAATTTAGATTCAAAATGGCTCATGGTCACAGCTCAATTTGAATAACAAACAGCTCACAATTTATCGATTTGTCTTTAAACATTGGTTCCTGGTATCAAGTTCAAAGATTTTGAGCTGTTCTGTGTACAAGCTTTAGCTTTACTTTTTGTCAGATTACTCCTTCTTGGCCCCAAGCAAAAATTCAGCTCTTGTTAATTAATTGTTTATATCTGATATTGCTAAAGCAATCAAAACTTTTACTGCATTCATGGTATATATTACATACCATTTCCAATGAAAATCTGATCACTAGAATTCATACTCCAAAACAAACACGCTAGACTTATTGTAGAACTCAACAACTAGTAACTATAGTAACATAGGATAAATTTGACCTGCCGATCTCAGATAGACCTGACTACCCTCAAACAGTTACTGTCTTTGTTGTAACTGTCTACACAGTTGATTAATAAATGGGTTAATAATTAGCTGATTCCATATTGGCCTAGTAATTAGGCTATGGTCTCATGCATTGACCCAAAGGGTAGGCTTTGGGCTAATATTAGAGACCTGGACCTAATAACTGAGGCAATATAGAATTAGCTAATCATACACTATACAACAATATCAACTGATAAAAATATGGTCACAGAAAGTTTTTCTGTTAGGCGTATATCTGTGTAAAATAGATAAATACAACTTATACTTACTTATGTGACTTAAACACCATGTCAGTGTACAGTATAATGTCATAAACATGGCAACTAACATTGCTGTCAGTTAAACACCATGTCAGAGTACAGTATGATGTCATAAACATGGCAACTAACACTGATGTCAGTTAAACACCATGTCAGTGTATAGTATGATGTCATAAACATGTCAACTAACACTCATGTCAGTTAAACACCATGTCAGTGTACAGTCTGATGTCATAAACATGTCTACTAACACTCATGTCCGTTAAACACCATGTCAGTGTATAGTATGATGTCATAAACATGTCAACTAACACTGATGTCAATTAAACACCATGTCAGTGTATAGTCTGATGTCATAAACATGTCAACTAACACTGATGTCAGTTAAACACCATGTCAGTGTATAGTATGATGTCATAAACATGTCAACTAACACTGATGTCAGTTAAACACCATGTCAGTGTATAGTCTAATGTCATAAACATGTCAACTAACACTGATGTCAGTTAAACACCATGTCAGTATACCGTCTTAAATATAGGTCAAGCTATTTGACACATTCTTAATAATAAAAAACAACATCAAAATCCTTACCTTGTATTACAGACTATCAAACACAAAAATTTCGCGTATATAAAACAACAAACTAAAACTTACCCCACAATTTGCTTTTTGGACGGGAGACCAATTGATCTTAGTGTTGCACGCTGTCACCCATAACCACGCGGTCATAGGTACATGAAAATAATTTAGGATGCCTAACCCGATCAGGCTTGAGGGCACACAAGCGGAAACCAAAAGCAATGACACGCACTATAATGCTACAGCCTACTAGAGCCATTATTAACAAAATAACACTGATTTAAAAGCTAATTATACATATATAATCTGAAAATATCTGATCTCTATCTGACCTTTAACTTTTATCCATTTTTTTGGACTTTGTACCACATTTACATGTCATAAGTATGTATGTGTGTATGTATGTATATTATGCATATGTATGTATATGTATATATATATATATATATATATATATATATATATATATATATATATATATATATATATATATATATATGTGTGTGTGTGTGTATGTATGTATATTATGCATATGTATGTATATATATATATATATATATATATATATATATATATATATATATATATATATATATATACATGTATATATATATATGTATGTGTGTATATATATATATATGTGTATGTGTATGTATATGCATATATATTGAAAATGTAAAAACCAAATAAATCAATAATAAAAATAAATAAATAAAGAAAAAGGTGCTATGATGAATAAAAGGCTCCAGTTCATTTATGAACTGTACTAAACTTCAGCATAATCCAATTTATTTCAACCTTACATTACAAATAATTTAACAATACTAACAATTAAACTAAACTATAAATACCTATTTGAAAGCAGGTTTTTGACAAACCAATGTACTTACCCAATTCTTATCTAAGCCTAAGTTCTGAGCAGGTTAAAAAAAATAAAATAAAATAAAAAGCAGGAGGTCCAAGATCAAGAATGACAGAATTTTTCCTGGGTGAGCATACTATTCGGATTGTGTCCCCCTAGCATTTTCTCTTGTTTGGATTATGTACTCTGTTTCTAACTCTATAATGGTATTCAAGTCAGAGGACAATGCTCATATTGATGCCAGCAATAGTTTATGTCTCATTACATACTGTGTCAAAATGGCCTGACATTTAAAGGTGTACTCTCGGCACATACTGTCCCAGTTTCACTGGCAACATATAATGCCAAAATGGCCTGACATTTAAAGGTGTACTCTCAGCACATACTGTCCCAGTGTCACTGGCAACATATAATGCCAAAATGGCCTGACATTTAAAGGTGTACTCTCGGCACATACTGTCCCAGTGTCACTGGCAACATATTATGCCAAAATGGCCTGACATTTAAAGGTGTACTCTCGGCACATACTGTCCCAGTGTCACTGGCAACATATTATGCCAAAATGGCCTGACATTTAAAGGTGTACTCTCGGCACATACTGTCCCAGTGTCACTGGCAACATATTATGCCAAAATGGCCTGACATTTAAAGGTGTACTCTCAGCACATACTGTCCCAGTGTCACTGGCAACATATAATGCCAAAATGGCCTGACATTTAAAGGTGTACTCTCGGCACATACTGTCCCAGTGTCACTGGCAACATATTATGCCAAAATGACCTGACATTTAAAGGTGTACTCTCTGCATATACTATCCCTGTCGACATATTACTATATACTTGGCACATACTATATGACTTTTAAATGTACTTATGCTTATCTGATTTTTAAATGTACTTACGCTTATCTGTACAAGACTTTATCACTGAAAAACAGAAAGACATATATTGAAACAAAAGAATCATTAAATTATCTGCTCAGTTATTTGTGACATCTCATATATTAAGTCTGTGAATTCACTTTGTTTTACCCAGTGATATGGAATATTTTTTTGAAGAACTGTGTTTAAATCAAAATATTGTATGGAAAATATTTTAAAAATTTAACAAGAACTTTGATTTTTCAAAATCTCATTTTGAAGAAATTTTCAATGTCCAGTCATTGTCGAGGGCTTTAGAAGAAAAGCACAAAACTGGAGTATTTCTATTACTAAAGTGGAACCTGTCTTGAAAGACCACTGTCACATAAAACCACCTGTCTGAAATAACCACAGTAATAAAATCACTTGATTATACAATTTTATCATTGTGATGTCCTCTCTTGAGATACAATTTTTCACTTAATTTCGTATTCTGTTTCAATATGAGAGGAAAACAGTCAAACACCAGTTTGAAGGAGGGATGACAAAATCTCAATGCTCATGCATAAAATTTTTTTGGACTATGACAAGGCTTGCCAAGTCATGGAAAAATAGAGTTTTGTATACTTAGATTACTTTGGTCTTGAGAAACCATATTACTGTGGACCACATTACACTGATACATTGTGTGGCATGACCATGGTATGATCACGTATTGACCACATTAGACAGATACATTGTGTGGCATGACCATGGCATGATCCCATATAGACCACATTAGACTGTATCATTATGTGGCATGACCATGGCATGATTCCATATAGACCACATTAGACTGTAACATTATGTGGCATAACCATGGCATGATCCCATATAGACCACATTAGACTGTAACATTGTGTGGCATGACCATGGTATGATCTCGTATTGACCACATTAGACTGTAACATTGTGTGGCATGACCATGGCATGATCCCATATAGACCACATTAGACTGTAACATTATGTGGCATGACCATGGTATGATCCCATATAGACCACATTAGACTGTAACATTGTGTGGCATGACCATGGCATGATCCCATATAGACCACATTAGACTGTAACATTGTGTGGCATGACCATGGTATGATCCCATATAGACCACATTAGACTGTAACATTGTGTGGCATGACCATGGTATGATCTCGTATTGACCACATTAGACTGTAACATTATGTGGCATGACCATGGCATGATCTCGTATTGACCACATTAGACTGTAACATTGTGTGGCATGACCATGGCATGATCCCATATAGACCACATTAGACTGTAACATTATGTGGCATGACCATGGCATGATCCCATATAGACCACATTAGACTGTAACATTGTGTGGCATGACCATGGTATGATCTTGTATTGACCACATTAGACTGTAACATTATGTGGCATGACCATGGCATGATCTCGTATTGACCACATTAGACTGTAACATTGTGTGGCATGACCATGGCATGATCCCGTATAGACCACATTAGACTGTAACATTGTGTGGCATGACCATGGCATGATCCCGTATAGACCACATTAGACTGTAACATTATGTGGCATGACCATGGCATGATCCTGTATAGACCACATTAGACTGTAACATTGTGTGGCATGACCATGGCATGATCCCGTATAGACCACATTAGACTGTAACATTATGTGGCATGACCATGGCATGATCCCGTATAGACCACATTAGACTGTAACATTATGTGGCATGACCATGGTATGATCCCGTATAGACCACATTAGACTGTAACATTATGTGGCATGACCATGGCATGATCCCGTATAGACCACATTAGACTGTAACATTATGTGGCATGACCATGGCATGATCCCGTATAGACCACATTAGACTGTAACATTATGTGACATGACCGTAATGGAATCCTCCTGTATTGACCACATTACGCTGTAACATTGTGCAATGTGACCATGGTATCAGCCCCCATTGAGTACATTACACTAACATTATGTGACATGACCGTAATGGAATCCTCCTGTATTGACCACATTACGCTGTAACATTGTGCAATGTGACCATGGTATCATCCCCCATTGAGTACATTACACTAAGATTGTGTGACTTGACTGTAATGGAATCCTCCTGTATTGACCACATTACGCTGTAACATTACGCTGTAACATTGTGCAATGTGACCATGGTATCATCCCCCATTGAGTACATTACACTAAGATTGTGTGACTTGACTGTAATGGAATCCTCCTGTATTGACCACATTACGCTGTAACATTGTGCAATGTGACCATGGTATCATCCTGTATTGACCACATTACACTGTAAAATTGTGCGCTATGACCATAATGGAATCCTCCTGTGTTGACCACATTACGCTGTAATATTGTGTAACGTGACCATGGCATCATCCTGTATCGACCACAATGCATTCTAACATTGTTACAGCGTAATGTGGTCAATACACTATGATTCCATTACGGTCACATTGCACAAAGTTACAATGTAATGAGGTCAATACAGGATGATGCCATGGTCATGTTGACAAAGTTAAAATGTAATGAGGTCAATACAGGATGATGCCATGGTCACGTTGCACAATGTTACAGTGTAATGTGGTCAATACAGTATGATTCTGTTATGGAATAATCCTGTACTGACCACATATTGCTGTAACATTGTGTGATTTGACCGTAATTGAATCATACTGTATTGAATACTTTTATTAATACACAACTCAACATTACACAAAAATAATGTAAATATGAGCTATTCTGAAGTGCTGTGTATCTTAATGGAAAGGTTTCTTTAGATATTTACCAAGACAAGATGGACAGCAGCTTCCTTTCAGAGTCATTCGACTGTCAGCTGGACAATCTCCAAGATCAGGGCATGTGACTTCGTTGCATTTAGCCACTCCTCCTTTGCATGTGCATATTTGACACCCAGCTTGCTGTGGTACGTCCCTATCTTGTAATATATATCCCCCAACGTTACAGTAAGAATTGACAGCTGGATCTACACACACTGCACAGTTAGCAGATGTACAACACTTTTGCTTTCCAATGCAGTCATAATCATTGTTACAGGTGTTAACTGTGCAGGAAGATAAGGAAGTTGGACACTGGCCAGGTTTATCTGTAAAGGATAAAAATCATAACTACAGTTAAAGAGCTATATATAAAATTCATTGCCTTCAATGGAAATTTATTTATTCGTGGAAAGAAATAACAAGAGGCCCAATGGGCCTTGACGGTCACCTGAGCAAAACTTAATTAGCTCCCATAAGTAATGACCTGACACTAACTGCCCTAATGATTTTTTTAGTAGATTTTTGCATGACGGAAATTCTTGCTTCATTCACTTTCTCTCAATCAATTATACTTTTCAAGAGAATGAGTAACAAGAGCTGTCTGAAATGGGACAAAGTCGAAATGAGACAAAATACAAATGAGGGATAATTTTAAAAAAAAGGCAGAATACAAACACGTTATTTTTCATTATGAAACCATGTTCCAATACTTCTTTAATTTTCTTCACCATAGGTGAAAAAATCCTATTGTTATTGTCGTATTTCTTTTTTTTGTTCTGTGAATAAATTACAGAAAAATTGGTACATCACATTAGAAATATGTTTACACTTTCAAGTTCGTCAAAACTCTGACTCTAGATGGGTACTTGGTGGTATGTAACTATTGGCCCCTTATGGGTCCAGGTCCATTTTTTTTAGGTTACTCGTATGCCAAAGACAAAATTCTGGTTATGTCTGCATCATGACCTTGCCCTACTATGTATGATTTATGTTCAAAGTCATGACACATCCTTGGGTCAAAGATGACAATTCTGTGAAATATTATCTTCCTCCAAGAAAACATGAAAAGATTATGGCCCAGACAAGAATTTGTGCTATAGTGTGAACCATGACCTTGAATCTGAAAGTATGGTCCTGGCTCAATGTCTTGACACATCCTTTAGCAATAGACAACATCGCGTGAAATACAATCCTCGTAAAAAATATCATAAAGAAGTTATGTCCCTGACAAGATTGATGAACAGACAAAGGAATTTATCTGTTCTATGCAGTTTGATCTTGATTTCAGTTTAAGGTAATTTTACTCCCTAGGTTCATCGAGAACAACTATGCATAATATATCTTCCTTTTATGCATAAAAAAGAAGTTACTCTCAGCACATCTCACTTCAGAAATCGGAAAATATTTGATATATTTCAAATGCAACATAATAACAGTGTATGGGGGGGGCATAAAAATATGAAAATCCAGTTGAAAAAAGGAAAAAACTCCCATCAGAGTAAAATGCATTTTCATGCATACAGTATCCTGGATCTGCACCAAAAAACCAAATGAAATTTTTTTTGTACAAAATGATTAGTTAAAAAGAAGTTAAATGTTTTGTTGTGTGTAAATATAAGTTTGTTTTCAGGAGATATTTCCAATCATATATCGACACCAAGGCAACAGCAGAGGTCAGCAGAAATACTTTCTCTGTTTAGTTTTAATGCTAAAATTTAAATCCTATGAATATGCATATATCGATCATGTGTATAAACATCTTGCAAAGTATCAAAGCTGTAGCAGGAGTTAGCTGGAAAAACCATGTTCTTATATGCCGATACATGTAGTATGAACCATGTTGCCTATAGGCAGCAGGTATGAAAGAAGACAAAAATCAAAATCCTGTTGATATGCATATCCCCATCATGTGTATAAACATCTTGCAAAATATTAAAGCAGAGTCTGAACTGCTCAGCTGGTAGAAGTCAAGACCTGCTGAAGTTGTTAGAATTAAGAAAAAAATGCCAAAAAACAGCCAAGATAAGGAAAAATACATTAAAAGGGAAAACAACTCCAACAAGGGTCGATCTGAAAATTTCGGCTCCGAAGTCGTTTTTGTAGATCTTTGCGTGCTGAACATTTTAGCTTTTTTCACTATCTCTCTATCTATTATATTTATTGAGATAATGGCAAAAAACAGCCAAAATTAGGAAAACTACACTAAAACGGGGAAATAACTCAAATAAGGGTCGACACCCGACAATTTCGGTTCTATAGAAAGTTTTGTAGTTTTCACTATCTCTCTATCTATTATACCTATAGAGATAAAGGTAAAAAAAACAGCTTCAATAAGGAAAAATACACTAAAATAGGAAATAACTCCAATAAGGGTTGACCTGATAATTTCACCCCATAGACTTTTTTGTACATTTTTGTGTGCTGAACATTTTTTCTTCTTTCACTTTCTCTGTATCTATTATATTTATTGAGATAATGGCAAAAAACAGTCAAAATAAGGAAAAAAACACTAAAAAGGGGAAATTACTCAAACAAGGGTCGATCTGACAATTTCTCTGTAGAGTTTTTGTAGAGCTTTGTGTGCTGAACATTTTTGCTTCTTTCATTTTCTCTCTATCTATTATATTTATTGAGATAATGGCAAAAAACAGTCAAAATTAGGAAAACTACACTAAAACGGGGAATTAACTCCAATAAGGGTCGACACCCGACAATTTGGTTCTATAGAAAGTTTTGTAGATCTCTGCGTGCTGAAACTGAGATAATGTCAAAAAACAGCCAAAATACCCCCATTTACCTAAGTTCCCCCTTGTGGCATGTTTATTGACAGATTTCATTTTAATTCGCAAACTTTGTAGACAATGACTTAACAATCATGCACACAAAATTTGAAAGTCATCTGATCATTGGTTCATAAGAAGAAGATTTTTAAAGATGTACCACGTTTTGGTATTTTTTGGCCCCTTTTCCTTCGCAAACGTTATGCAGCTTCACATGGGGATACTTCCTGCCAAGTTTGGTTGAAAATGGCTAATTGGTTCTTGAGAAGGAGTCGAAAATGTTTTGAAAGTTAACAACACACACCGGACGACAACATACAAACGACGATCGCTATAGGTCACCTTGAGCCTCTCGCTCAAGGTGACCTAAAAACTCAGAAGAACATGAAAAGGTTTGTCTAATTATCTATATATACATATACAGTACAATTTGATTACAATGAACAGGGATTTAGCGAATTTACAGCTATAGCCAAGTAAAATTGATTTCCTCGGTGGATTCCTTAATTATCTATACAAAAATTCTGCGTCTATAGTGAAAACGCATATAACGAATTACGCTTACAAAGAAGTAATTCATGTTCCCCTTGACTTGAAATAGAATGCAAAATCTATAAATATATTTATTATTTTTATCATATTTATTTTTAAAAATCTAATCAATCTGTCCTGTCATAAGCCTACATGGCTATATCAAATAACAAATTTCTGATAGTTTTTTTTTTTGCGTGGAATTTGGTGATGAAAAATAACAGTTTGAATGTTATTTACGTTTATTTTATCGTTTTACATTATCATTTTAGAAGACAGAACAATGATATCACTGAAGTTTAACACATTAACGTAACATATTTTCTGTTTTGTTCCCTTAAATCTCAGTAAGAATCAGATAGTGCAATGGAATATTTGAATCATTTTTGACCGAGGAATCGGGATTCAATTCTTCGCAGCGGCACTATTTTTATTGGATAGATCTGATACCATTCGTTCTTAACAATAAAAATAAATAATTGTATAAAAATGAATTGAATAAAACATTTTTCTCTGAAATAGCCATCATTATTCTTTAAGATAAAGCAAGTGTAGGTATACATGTTTTAGTGGAGTTTTCTTATGTAAAATGATTATGCTTTTTTATAACGAATTTGTTATATTCAAGTTACGAATTAGCTATAAATGTATAACAAATTATGCTTATAACAAATTTTTATAGAAAATCCACAGGAATTCGCTATATCAGAGTTTAACTGTATATATATATATATATATGTGTGTGTATTTGAATTTGTATATTTATATTGTGTGCATTTGTGAGAGAGAGAGAGAGAGAGAGAGAGAGAGGGTATGGATGAGATTATTTATATCAATGTGTATATAGTTTAAGTGACTGTGGAAACAAATCAGAGATGACAATAAATACTCTACAGTGGGAATGTAACCTGCGATGTTAATATTTACTATATTTACTGTATTGATAAATCATTCTGTGAATTAGAAAAAAAAATATGATCATTTCAAGAGAGACAAAAACGTGAAAATTACAATTTGTGGAATAAAACTCCTGCATAGTAGACATATAGGTAGGTGATCAATACACGAGTAGAAAAGGTAAGTCTTATTTCAATGAAAATTAATGTCATCAAATTCTCTGACTCTTGACTCTAAAGAATTGCATAGACATTGACTATATTTTAGCAAATTCTTCAAACTAATGTAACATGTATAGGCCTACATTAATTGTTGAAGACAGTATCCATTTTTTCACAGAATAAAATATTTATTAGGTTTTTGTGTATACAAATTTGGGTTTAGAATCTGTACTTCAATGGATGTCTTTGGTTACAATCAAGTAATACTTCACTGGAAATATGATTTCTATTTGTACCTCTCAAAACTGTCAACTTTGACTTAAGTAAGAAATCATTTTAGTTTGCTTACCTGCCCGATTATTGTCAGGGATTCCCACTGATACCATCTGACCTGCATAAGACAGACGAGTAGCTTCAACTTCCGTTTTCTGGTTCAGCATATCATATTTCATAATTGATCTTCGGTCAGAAAAAAAGGCAAATTTCTCTGTTTTCAGAACAGTATAATCAGCTAAATCAAGCGATTGTACAGATCCATTTCCTGAAAAATAGAAATACAAATTTAAATTCAAAGATAAACAGCATGATGCAGTGAAATGATGACCCTGATTTAGCATTAATTCTAATGGCCCTGAAGTATTGGCATTACAGGTGATGGCCCAGAGGTATTGGCATTACAGGTGATGGCCCTGAAGTATTGGCATTACAGGTGATGGCCATGATGTACTGGCATTACAGGTGATGGGTCTGAAGTATTGGCATTACAGGTGATGGCCCTGAAGTATTGGCATTACAGGTGATGGCCCTGAAGTACTGGCATTACAGGTGATAGCCTGAAGTATTGGCATTACAGGTGATGGCCCTGAAGTATTGGCATTACAGGTGATGGCCCTGAAGTACTGGCATTGCATGTGATGGCCATGATGTACTGGCATTACAGGTGATGGCCCTGAAGTACTGGCATTACAGGTGATGGCCATGATGTACTGGCATTACAGGTGATGGGTCTGAAGTATTGGCATTACAGGTGATGGCCCTGAAGTACTGGCATTGCAGGTGATGGCCATAATGTACTAGCATTACAGGTGATGGGTCTGAAGTATTGGCATTACAGGTGATGGCCCTGAAGTATTGGCATTACAGGTGATGGCCCTGAAGTATTGGGCATTACAGGTGATGGCCCTGAAGTACTGGCATTACAGGTGATGGCCCTGAAGTATTGGCATTACAGGTGATGGCTCTGAAGTATTGGCATTACAGGGTGATGGCCCTGAAGTATTGGCATTGCAGGTGATGGCCCTGAAGTATTGGCATTATAGGTGATGGCTCTGAAGTATTGGCATTACAGGTGATGGCCCAGAGGTATTGGCATTACAGGTGATGGCCCTGAAGTATTGGCATTACAGGTGATGGCCCTGAAGTACTGGCATTGCAGATGATGGCCCTTAAGTACTGGCATTACAGGTGATGGCCCTGAAGTACTGGCATTACAGGTGATGGCCCTGAAGTACTGGCATTACAGGTGATGGGTCTGAAGTATTGGCATTACAGGTGATGGCCATGATGTACTGGCATTACAGGTGATGGGTCTGAAGTATTGGCATTACAGGTGATGGCCCTGAAGTATTGGCATTACAGGTGATGGCCCTGAAGTACTGGCATTACAGGTGATAGCCCTGAAGTATTGGCATTACAGGTGATGGCCCTGAAGTATTGGCATTACAGGTGATGGCCCTGAAGTACTGGCATTGCAGGTGATGGCCATGATGTACTGGCATTACAGGTGATGGCCCTGAAGTACTGGCATTACAGGTGATGGCCATGATGTACTGGCATTACAGGTGATGGGTCTGAAGTATTGGCATTACAGGTGATGGCCCTGAAGTACTGGCATTGCAGGTGATGGCCATAATGTACTGGCATTACAGGTGATGGGTCTGAAGTATTGGCATTACAGGTGATGGCCCTGAAGTATTGGCATTACAGGTGATGGCCCTGAAGTATTGGCATTACAGGTGATGGCCCTGAAGTACTGGCATTACAGGTGATGGCCCTGAAGTATTGGCATTACAGGTGATGGCTCTGAAGTATTGGCATTACAGGGTGATGGCCCTGAAGTATTGGCATTGCAGGTGATGGCCCTGAAGTATTGGCATTATAGGTGATGGCTCTGAAGTATTGGCATTGCAGGTGATGGCCCTGATTTAGCATTAATGCTTATGGCGCTGAAGTATTGGTATTACAGGTAATGGCCCTGAAGTATTGGCATTACAGGTGATGGCCCTGAAGTATTGGCATTACAGGTGATGGGTCTGAAGTATTGGCATTACAGGGTGATGGCCCTGAAGTATTGGCATTACAGGTGATGGCCCTGAAGTACTGGCATTACAGGTGATGGCCCTGAAGTATTGGCATTACAGGTGATGGCCCTGAAGTATTGGCATTACAGGTGATGGCCCTGAAGTATTGGCATTACAGGTGGTGGCTCTGATGTACTTGCATTACAGGTGATGGCCCTGAAGTACTGGCATTGCAGGTGATGGCCCTGAAGTATTGGCATTACAGGTGATGGCTCTGAAGTACTGGCATTACAGGTGATGGCCCTGAAGTAAGTCACTTAGGAGACCACCTTATTTTAAAACCACACCTCACTTAGGAGAACATTTTCCCTGAAAGCCACAACTTGCTTAGGTGGTCACCTTACATTTAAGACCATAAATATATTCCATGTCTTGACAATTTCTGTATAAACATTATTTCTAGATCCTCATACACTTAAAAGATCCCCTTGCTAATCAGACCAAATTGAGTTAGTCAGGTTTTCTATATATCTGTCAACATTGCAAAATGTACTCAGAAATATTAAGCTGATAGGTCAAGGGGCTTGGCAAAGGCCCCTTGGTGCCCTGATGGGTCCAGGGAACTGGCCAAGCCCTCCTGGTGCATCATCGTTAATCCCTCGTAATGTTTGATTTAATGTTAAATCTATCTTTGATTCACTGCTCATGTTATGTTGATAAAGATATAGCTTATCATTAATAATATTTTAACATTTAAGATTTGTCAAAAAAGAAAACCAACTCGGCACTTACCAGTGTTTGTTGATGAGTAATTATTTTGAATTACATCACTGATGCTTTGAAGAAACAGAGGAAAATAATTGACATCAATGCCTCTATAAACCATGCTATAATAAGGATCAACATCCACTGTCCGCTGTTGACCCGTAACCCGGTCAAATATGTAAATGAGTTGGTCAACCTGGGTCCAAAACACGAATCTGAAATAGATATACAGTATATTTTTATATTTTATTTACAATATTTTTATTACTTACAATGAAAAATTTATGGTGAAACACTTTCCACAATTTGACGAGCATTCATGTTTAACATACTTTCCGTATTGATGAAACAGCAAAGAGAATGGTACACTGGTGATCGGTAATTAGATATGTATATATGTATATATCATGTTGATTTTATCACTTACTGACTAATTAGAGTGCACATGTGCACTAATTTTGATAAGTATGTCATTAAACTGTTTAGGTATGAAAAAGTGAACTTTTTACGGTTTTTCTTGGTGGTAATTCTCAGCTGTCATGGGCCTTTAAACTTGTCTAGGTAAAAAAACAGTAAACAAGACTCCACCCTACCAGGGTATATAAATTTTACTATCCTTGCTAATTAAAAGAGTATTTACCTGTCATTAACAGCGAGTGCATTAGGTGACACCAAGTTATCAATGATAACTAAGTAATTTGCTTGACCTTCATCAGATTGAAAAATGGCCCCATTGCTTAAGTTTTGGTATCTGGCTGTCCAGAAGAGATTGTTGTTGTTGTCCATACTTAAGCAGACAATACTGTAGTTAAAATTTTCAATAATCGGTTTTACTTCTGTCCCTTGCAAACTTGCTTGATAGATAGTATTTCTGAAACCAAGAAAACATTCAACTTAGAAAATAACACAGGGATCATGGCTTGAAATTTTTGTAACACTGCACATTTAATTTATTTTTGCCCTTAAATGAGTGTACAAAAATGAAAGCTAATATTTTCAGCTAAACGAGTGAGGCATGGAAATACATGCCCTGTCTATCTATCTGTCTGTCTAGCTATCTGTCTGTCTATCTATCTGTCTGTCTATCTGTCTGTCTGTCTATCTATTTGTCTGTCTATCTATTTGTCTGTCTATCTATCTATCTGTCTGTCTATCTATTTATATGTCTGTCTATCTATTTGTCTGTCTATCTATCTATCTGTCTGTCTATATGTCTGTCTATCTATTTGTCTGTCTATCTATCCGTCTGTCTATCTATTTGTCTGTCTATCTATTTGTCTGTCTGTCTATCTATGTCTGTCTATCTATTTGTCTGTCTATCTATCTATCTGTCTGTCTATCTATTTGTCTGTCTATCTATCTATCTGTCTATCTATTTGTCTGTCTATCTATCTATCTGTCTGTCTATCTATTTGTCTGTCTATCTATCTATTTGTCTGTCTATCTATCTGTCTGTCTATCTATCTGTCTATCTATTTGTCTGTCTGTCTATCTATCTGTCTGTCTATCTATTTGTCTGTCTATCTATCTATCTGTCTGTCTGTCTATCTATCTGTCTATCTATCTGTCTGTCTATCTATCTGTCTGTCTATCTGTATGTCTATCTGTCTGTCTATCTATCTGTCTGTCTATCTATTTGTCTGTCTATCTATCTGTCTATCTATCTGTCTGTCTATCTATTTGTCTATCTATTTGTCTGTCTGTCTATCTATGTGTCTGTCTATCTGTCTGTCTGTCTGTCTGTCTATCTGTCTGTCTGTCTATGATAGCAGCATTTATACAATATGCTTTTATGTATCTTCATTCAATCTGGATACACGGTACAACACATCTGTAAGAAAGCATGTGAGTAAGTGTGTGTACATGTATGTGTGTCCTGTCCATCTGTCTGTTCTATCTATCTGTCTGTCTGTCGTGTCTAATTATAGAATAATTATAGAAATAACTTTCTACTAAATGATGAATTAAAACAATTTATAGATCTACCAAGCTGTTGAATAGGTAATATGGGCAGCTAATATTGATTAAGATAAATCAATTAAAATTCTATGATGAATTTAAATTTCAAACAATCTAGTTTTAACATGTTTTTGGATAAGACAGTATCCCAAACGTAATATGAATCAAGGTCAAATATTGATTTTTCAAGAGGCAATCGAGAACACAAGACACTGCCAACCATGCTTGTTATTTGGTGTTTACCTCAGTCAAATTTCATAAAAACTTTATAATCAACAAACACTAGGTCTAAATAATGAAATTCAAATAATTAACAAAATATGATATGACAAAAACATCGATAAGATACATGAGGTATGAAGGCAAGTATACAGTACATATAAAAACTGGAACAGACAGTAGTGTATAAAACTGGAACTGACCAGAATTCTGAAAACTGGACAAAATTAACGGTCTGAATGAGGATCTGTTTTCAGAAGCTGCACTGTATATATATATATATATATATATATATATATATATATATATATCATAATTGTTTTTAAACAAATCTTTGTTATCAGTTATATATATTTATATGTTTGTGTGTGTACGTATGTGAACAAACCCATATAAACCACTGAAGAATATGTTTTTATCATTGCGTGTCAATCCATAAGGCTGGTCACATACAGACTTTATGATGGTGTACACATTTCTGTCTTTGTATTGACCTTGAGGAATCATCTTGATACCACCAATATCAGCAAACAGGATATAACTATCAGGAACTGCAACAGAAAATAATAATGATACTACTACCACTACTACTACTACTAATAATAATGATAACAATAATAATAATACTACTACTACTACTAACAGTAATAATGATAACAGTAATAATAATAATGATAACAGTAATAACAGTAATGATGACAACAGTAATAATGATAACTAATAACAGTAATAATGATAATAATAATAACTGTAATAATGATAACAGTAATAACAGTAATAATAATAACAGTAAAAATGATAACTAATAACAGTCATAATGATAATAATAATAACAGTAATAATGATAACTAATAACAGTAATAATGATGATAATAATAACAGTAATAATGATAATAATAATAACAGTAATAATGATAATAGTAATAATGATAACAGTAATAAAAGTAATAATAATAATAATAATAATAATAATGATAATAACTAGATAATAAAAAGTATGTTCAAATACATCTTAAGTTACCATGGCAACTTAACAGTATACAATTCTAAAATATTACCAGAACATGTTTGTTGATCATCTTCCATATAATTCAATTTGTTCAATGGACATAAACAACGAGCAAACTCGGGATTAGTTGATGTTACACATATATCTGTACACACATTCTCATCACAGATCCCTGACTCTGTAAGTATGAAATACACAACTTAAGTGAGTACTATGCTAATAAGTATATAAAACATACTCAAGTATGAAATACACAACTTAAGATAGAAATATGCTAATAAGTATCTAAACAAGTATATCAACATGTGTGGAAATGAAAGGCCGTTATTGTCACTTGTGACCCTTTACAGTTTTCAATTCTGCATCCTCCTGTGAAAAAATCAAGTTAAAACTCCCAATACTTTCTGAGAAAATTAGGACAAAGTGACTTATGAAAGGTTGTAATTGACAGATACAACCTAAATTACTGTATAATTAATTTGGGTATCTGATGGGTTGAAAGGTCGTATCTACATCTAGTTAAGCTTTTATATGAAATATTTTGAATATAAAAAATCTCTGATACCAAAGTATAAATCAATAGAATGTCCAGGACATAGATACAAATCCAGTAAAAATGGACAAACACAGACCTCTGGAAACCAAAAGGTGGGATCAGGTGCCATGGAGGAGTAAGCATCCCCTGTCGACCAGTCACAACCACCGTGAGTCCACAGTCAAGTGCAATGAAATATGTGAGGAGTGAATCCTCGTCACAAATGGTACAGACGTCTCAACAACTGCCAACGAAAAGGCAACTCAACATTTCACTTAGTGAAACAGAGTAGTCGCAAACAAGACTATTATACCGACCGTAAAATTTGTGGAACATTGATATTAAATGTGTTTTTCGATGTCCCTGTGTCAATAATTTGTCAGTGAGAAGTTTACCTCTGTATATGAAATGTTCATATGTTGAACACGCCCTGGCATATCGGATCATTTGTGAAATATAAACTTGCTATTTATTACCAATTTTGACTTAGGTATTGAATACATATACCAGTGCAAGTTACTGTTACAATATCTGTGTTAATCTAATTGAAAATTAGTTTTTTCCTTTGACTGAAAAGTTTGAAAATTGCAGTTACAACCTTTTAATTCCAGGCATTTATGTAAGAGTATGAAATACACAAGTTTAGTGAGACTATGCTAAAAAGTATATGTCAACAAGTATATAGGGACATCTCAAATACAAACAAAAAACATTTGTTAATCAATGCCCCACATTCACTCATCTACTAGACCAATGTCCAAATCATCTGTATGAAATATCATTACTACCAATCTAAAGGTCTAGGTGGATGCCATTTGTAAAGAGACTGAGAAGGCCAACTGCGTTACATCTGATAACCTTTAACCTTTCAAATGAAGATGGTTAGGGGCATCAACTACTCAAAGATAACCCACATATGAAATATGAGAACAATAAATGGTATAACTTAGAAAATAAACATTGATAAGATGCAGCTGAACATTGTACAGACATTATGTCTGGAAATACTCTATACCTGGCAATTTTCGTCCCTGGCAATTTTCGCCCCTGGTTATTTTGGCCCCTTGTTATTTTGGCCCCTGGTTTTTTTTTGCCCTTTTAACTTTGTCCTAAATCATCATTGTCTTATGAGTGGCATATGCCCATGCTTCAATGATTTAGTTTGAAAATTTCACTTTTATTTTAAATTTGCCCTCTCATGTAAGGTTTAAAATGGTGAAAAATTAAACAGCAGCAAAAATAAAGTAAAGTGAAAAGTGTCAGCACTGACAGACTGACATCACTTACCTGGACTTATGGTCTGTTTCCTGACTGTAAAGAAAATATTTGTGTACATTGAGCCAGCAAGTCTCTTCTGAAATACAGCATCTGATGACCTATATACACTTACACCTCCATTTAGACCACTGACCAGCAAATCTGAGCCTTTAGACGTTACTGAAAAGGCAGCTGCCGTCTGAAATAAAAAGTAGAATATCATGAAAGTATTGCCACTTTATTATAAAGTGTTTTACATTTAATCATTATTTTGTTTTATTCTCTCATTCACACTATAACTCTTGTTAATTTCTTAAATCTGAGCAAATCTGTGGAAAACGTTAATCTACCGTTCTAACGGTCACGACACCACAATTTGTACTACTCTTTAGATGGTATATAGGCTACCAAATTTTCAGTTATACAGTGGTGGCCAGTTTTTAATGGTGAAGGAGAGACCACCAGCCTTCCACAAGTAAACCGACAAACTCTCTTGTGAAATCAGTCTAGGTTTCAGCGTGGCTCGACACTGACTAGGGGTATGAGACTTAAAGGTTTAAAGCATGTTGAACTAACCACTGCGCCATGTTGGCCCTAAGTCTGAAAAAAATTGGCCAAGCATTTATTTAGAAGTTTCAAATATTCAAAAGAACAACTACACAATCAAGGACGGCAAAGGATCAAATTGGTCACCTGATTCAAGGGACCTAAAATGTCACAACTTCTGAAAAAAAAACGGAAAACAAAATGTGACATAATGGTACTTACAGTCTGTTTCAAGTCAAAGATTTTCTGATTTGCTCCATCCAAGTCTGATACATACAAGGTAGCTGTTCCGTAACTCTTGGCTTTTGAGTCGACAACATACAGCTTGTTACCATCTATAACTAAACCATTGGGGTTTTCTGCTTTATACAACTCGGTTCTTCCAATACCGTCAAGTCTTACACGCCCAACATGAGAATTTTTATCTCCCCAGTCAGTGTAGTACAACATTCTGCAATAACACATATAACAGTGTTCTTTTTATCACTAAATATCATTCCTAAACCAAGAAAGAAGACAATGGCTTTGATAAAAAACTGGCTTTACACTTGGAACTTTGTTGTGTTTTTCAAAAAACAAGAGGTGTTTGTGATACACTAATGCCCCTGGTCCCAACTGTATCACAACTTTAAATATTGCAATGTCTACATTTTCACCCTACCCTAGCCCCAGGGGTATGTTATGTCAGTGAAGTGTGAGCAACCCTTAGATGACCTTACAGTCTAAGTTTGATAACTGTATCACAATCCAAACTTGAAATATTGCACTTTATATGTAAGCGGGAAGGAATTACCAACAGACAGACAGACAGACAGACGGACGGACGATCCAAACACTAAATGCCCCTGGTGGAGCTTTCAGGCATAAAAATTCAGTCATATAAGGGCAATCATTTTTTCTTTTAATGAAAAAGGAGAAAAATGGTTTATAATATATTTATGAAAAGACCATGGGCCTACTGCAAATAAACTGACAATTTGCCACACATAATCAGCTCACACTAACCATTTGACTGAGGATATCCCTCATCTGAACCAATTACAACATAACCCACCCACCCACCATAAATAGAAATGGATTCAAAAATTTAGATTGGAGCTCTGTGATCAAATACAGTAAAACCTGCTATAGGGGCCACCTCTATATAAGGATAACCTGTTTATAAAGTCCATTTTTTTTCAAGTCTCTTGACTGCATGCTTCAACTAAATTGAACCTGTGTATAAGGGTCACCTGCACATAAAGGTCAATATTTTCTGGTCCCTTCGGTGGTCCCTATATACAGGTTTCACTGTATACAGAGAAATAGAGGGACAAGCATATCAATTAGGCTACAAACAACATGGAACTCTGTGATAACATACTGATAAAATAGACAGAGAGACAAGAACATCAATTACAGACAACATGCAGCTCTGTGATATACTGAGAAAAGAGAGAGAGAGAGAGAGAGAGAGAGAGAGAGAGAGAGAGAGAGAGAGAGAGAGAGAGAGAGAAAGAGAGAGAGAGAGAGAGAGAGGCTAATGATAACATGGAGCTCTGTGATAATCATATAGAGACACAAGATCATTAGTTGGTTCATAGATCCATGATGGTACAAAATCTTTTAGCATATGAAGCATATATATTATCAAATCAAGCTGAAGATAAAGTCATTAAATACAAAAGCTTAAATCTTCAAGTAACGGTTACCTAAAATCAGACCCAGTTTGGGCATCTACTGGAGCCTAGATGGTTACTACCACTATTTATACACAAACATTATTCAGTCCCACATGGGGTTAATTCCTGTAATCCTGCATAGTTTGATTAAAATTGTTTATCTACATGCCTGTAATTTTGACATTTGACCCATATAGTGGTACCATAAATCTTTGTCACCATGATCCTAAGATAACTCTCTTATATATCGTTGTATACAAAATGAAAGTCATCTGATCATTGGTTCATGAGATAAAGATTTTTAGATATGTACCGGTACCAAGTATTTGTCCTTTTGGGCCCCCCTATGACTTCTTGTCATTTATATTCACAAACTTCAGGTGAAGTGAAAACGGTGTAAATAACAAAATTTACCTGGCATCAGAATCGATGGCTAGACCACGAGGTTTCTCCACCCCTGTCAGGACAGTATATCTTTCATTCTTGCCTGTAAGGTCAACCATTTCTATGGTATGCCACGGTTGAATTACTCCAATCTTCTCCACATACCCAGGGTTAGAGAAATAGAGACGTCTCTGCTTGGAATCAAAGGCTAATCCTAGATAAAGAATATGTTGACACTATGTGCTGTACATCATAGAAAATATCATATAGGTAAATACGTGTAATATAATGTGAGAGGAAATACCATATAGGTAAATACGTGTAATATAATGTGAGAGGAAATATCATATAGGTAAATACTTGTAATATAATGTGAGAGGAATAGGTAAATACGTGTAATATAATGTGAGAGGAAATACCATATAGGTAAATACTTGTAATATAATGTGAGAGGAAATATTATATAAGTAAATATGTGTAATATAATGTGAGAGGAAATATCATATAGGTAAATAGATGTAACATAATGTGAGAGGAAATATCATATAGGTAAATAGATGTAACATAATGTGAGAGGAAATACCATATAGGTAAATACTTGTAATATAATGTGAGAGGAAATACAATATAGGTAAATACATGTAATATAATGTGAGAGGAAATATCATACAGGTAAATATGTGTAACATAATGTGAGAGGAAATACCATATAAGTAAATAGATGTAATATAATGTGAGAGGAAATATCATTTAGGTAAATAGATGTAATATAATGTGAGAGGAAATATCATACAGGTAAATAAATACATGTAAAACTGTGATAGAGGAATATCACACAGATCAAATACATGTAATATAGGATATATACAACAGGTAAAATACATGTAAAACTTTGATAGAGGAAATATCACAAAGATCAAATACATGTAAAACTGTGATAAAGGAATATCACACAGGTAAAATACATGTAAAACTGTGATACAGGAAATATAACACAGGTAAAATACATGTAAAACTGTGATACAGGAAATATAACACAGGTCAAATACATGTAATAATGTGATACAGGAAATATCACACAGGTCAAATACATGTAATAATGTGATACAGGAAATATCACACAGGTCAAATACATGTAATACTGTGATACAGGAAATATCACACAGGTCAAATACATGTAATACTGTGATACAGGAAATATCACACAGGTCAAATACATGTAATACTGTGATACAGGAAATATCACACAGGTCAAATACATGTAATACTGTGATACAGGAAATATCACACAGGTCAAATACATTTAATGCTGTGACAGAGGTCACACAGGTCAAATACATGTAATACTGTGATACAGGAAATATCACACAGGTCAAATACATGTAATACTGTGATACAGGAAATATCACACAGGTCAAATACATTTAATGCTGTGACAGAGGTCACACAGGTCAAATACATGTAATACTGTGATACAGGAAATATCACACAGGTCAAATACATGTAATAATGTGATACAGGAAATATCACACAGGTCAAATACATGTAATACTGTGATACAGGAAATATCACACAGGTCAAATACATGTAATACTGTGACAGAGGTCACACAGGTCAAATACATGTAATACTGTGACAGAGATCACACAGGTCAAATACATGTAATAATGTGATACAGGAAATATCACACAGGTCAAATACATGCAATGCTGCGTTAGAGGAAAATCACACAGGTCAAATACATGTAATACTGTGACAGAGGTCACACAGGTCAAATACATGTAATACTGTGACAGAGGTCACACAGGTCAAATACATGCAATGCTGTGACAGAGGTCACACAGGTCAAATACATGTAATATTGTGACAGAGGTCACATAGGTCAATTACATGTAATACTGTAATAGAGTTCATACAATTCAAATACATATTACACTGTGATAGAGGATAATCCTCACATAACTTCATTGCTGTCATAGAAAAAATAAAAGTACAAAAGTGAAATATCCCCAGTACTTTGCTAGAGGGCATATGTTTATAAATTATATGATAGAATACCTTATGAAGGGTATGTTATCTAGATCATCTACCTGAAATATATCATCTAATTGGAGAAGTGACCAGATTGACCACTAAAATTTATTGATCAAATCTATACTTACCTTCAACTTGTCCAATGCCATGGGAACTGTTTAAGACCTGTTGTAGGTTGCTTCCATCTATTTTGCATTTGTAAATAGCTTGTAGGCGTGCATCACTGAAGTATATATCCTGTAGTAACAGCAAAGTCATATACAGTGACAGGCCAAAAGTATGACTACACAAATATTGTATATTGTACCTTATAGTTTACTGGTCTATACCTAGAGCAGAAATTATAGACTGATTTAATTAAGTCAGAACAAGAACTATGTAACAACCTTTTAAATTCAATATTTTATTCAAGATTATATATCAAACTACTATAGAATTAAAATGACCAATGATTTATGTCAATGGCCAAAATACACTGGCCATACGCACAAAACTGATTTATGGTCCGGAGAAGTGCTACTTATTAATTTGTTGAATGGTTAAAAACATACAACTTCATTTAGCAAAAATATACATTAATACATGTTTGAATGGAAAATAAACATTGAATTAATATCATTGTATACAATTTATATCATTGTATAAAGACAGTCTCATGTGATAAATGATCGATGTAATAAATAAAGAAAAAGATTTATCATAAAATTTCCAATAATCTTTGTTTTACAAATAGTTTGAAGCGCTTGATGTTCTGTTGTGAAGTAAAAAATCATTGGACCAAAAGAGTATTAAATAGAGTGATCTTAAACTACAAAAAGTTGCCATATTATCTATACACAACTGTACTATATATACGATGGCAGATACATATCCATGCCATCTATATTGAGCCATGACTTACCTATACAACAGGGTCATAGGTCACACCAATAGGACACATATTCATGCCATCTATATTCATTCAGCCATGACTTACCTCTTCAACAGGGTCATAGGTCACAGCAATGGGGCTTGTGGCCTTGATTATTGTTGTTTCATCTCCACTTAGAAGTGGATCAGCCATCCCAACCCGTCCACCATGAAAATCAGTGAATAAAATGAACTCTGTGGGAACTGCAGTAGGAAAGACACAAGTTAAAAAGAAATATTTTATTTTAATTTCTATGCTTTTCATGCTAGAAGACATATGTATGCTCAGTTGTGAACTTAAATTGTCATAATATAAAATCAAAGCACTAAATTAGAATTACATGAAAAAAACATTCTCAAGAGTCACACTGTAAATAATGACATACATTTTACAGTCCTGGGTTGTGTTGTCAAAACATTGGGTTTGTACTGTACAAGAATAATATTGAGTGACACACATTTTACAGTCCTGGGTTGTGCTGTTTAAACTTTTGATTTGTACTGTACAAGAATAATATAGGGTTGTTAATCAGTGACACACATTTTACAGTCCTGGGTTGTGCTGTTTAAACTTTTGATTTGTACTGTACAAGAATAATAATGGGTTATTAATCAGTGACACACATTTTACAGTCCTGGGTTGTGCTGTTTAAACTTTTGGTTTATACTGTACAAGAATATTACACGGTTATTAATCAGTGACACACATTTTACAGTCCTGTGTTATGTTGTTTAAACTTTTGGATTGTACTGTACAAGAATATTATAGGGTTATTAATCAGTGACACACGTTTTACAGTCCTGTGTTATGTTGTTTAAACTTTTGGATTGTACTGTACAAGAATATTAATGGGTTATTAATCAGTGACACACATTTTACAGTCCTGGGTTGTGCTGTTTAAACTTTTGGTTTATACTGTACAAGAATATTAATGGGTTATTAATCAGTGACACACATTTTACAGTCCTGTGTTGTGCTGTTTAAACTTTTGATTTGTACTGTACAAGAATAATATAGGGTTGTTAATCAGTGACACACATTTTACAGTCCTGGGTTGTGCTGTTTAAACTTTTGGTTTATACTGTACAAGAATATTACAGGGTTATTAATCAGTGACACACATTTTACAGTCCTGGGTTGTGCTGTTCAAACTTTTGGTTTATACTGTACAAGAATATTACAGGGTTATTAATCAGTGACACACATTTTACAGTCCTGTGTTATGTTGTTTAAACTTTTGGATTGTACTGTACAAGAATATTATAGGGTTATTAATCAGGGATTTCCATACTGGCTTAGTTATGGCACCAAGGTCTGTCATATTGGCCGGAGGCAAAGCTGAAGGTCAATAACACAGACCGAGGCTCAATAATTAGGCCAATATGGAAATCACTGATTTTATGAGCATATTATTAATTAAGTAGGCTAAATCCAACTACGCTAATGCTGCATGGAAAAGATGTGTGTACAGTTTGATTTAAAAAAGAAATGGCAGCTGCTATTGCTTGTAATTTCGTTTGGTCACGCGACTTCAATATTGGCCGAGTTTTTCAATATTGGCTTAATTTTGTCAAACTGGCTGAGTTATGAATTTCATATTGTTTGTGCAGAAAATTCTGTATCAGGTCAATATTACTATAGTTAATTAACAATTATATTTATAATGAGTTACATATACTCAATATGAAGGTGCACTATATTCTGAATAGTTCTATCTATACTGTGTGATACTTTAGGTTTGTACTGTACAAGGAACATTTTATAGTGAATGATATTTATCATGTATTACACCGTTTTCTGTGTTGCTCTGGGTAACACAGCATCATACTTATGGTTTGTACTGTAAAGATTGAATGATTTCATTATGTTTTTTATATACTTTATTTGTCTTTATAACCGGACTGCATAATAATTAATGCCCTGTCTTATAGATCCCATGCATAACCAGGACTTACATTGTCGAGTTTAAAGAATGGACATTTTGAATGACCAGAGTTGGATATTTTTGGATTTTCTTTAAATACAACCACTTAATTGAAATTCCTAATTCTAATACGTGTAGCTGGATAATACACGGATACAATTTATTAGTTTTCATCTACAACTGTAATTCACATTGAGCTTTGCAATGCACTGGCAAAATGATATTAAAATCTAATTTATTATGTAATTAAAATCATTTTTTAATTTCTCTGAGCTTGGTTTATTGTATTTTGTTCTTGCGGACCTGTAGGTCACGTAAACCCTGTTCAACAATGTCTATATTACATATTCAGGGAGTTCTAAATATTGCAGTTCATTTTCAAGATGGCGTTAATGCTTTGTTTGTGTTTCTTACCTACGCATTTCTTGTTTTTCACCAACTTTCCAGAACCGGAACCACAAGCACATTTAGCTGTACCATCTGATTGTGGTAAACAAATATCGGAACATCCTCCTTTATTTACTGTGCAGCTGTGAGAGGTGATATCTGCAGAAATAAAAGAGTAAAAACAAAATGATACATTCAGTTTTTGCAGCATCTGCCATGACAGTACTGTTGAATCATGGGAAGGAACCCAACTCTGAACAGGTGCTGGTCTGTCCATGTTGGAGACATTACCATTACAGGAGATGAACCAGTACTGACAAATCTGTCCCAACTCTGAACAGGTGCTGGTCTGTCCAAGTAGGAGACATTACCATTGCAGGAGATGGACTAGTACTGAAACATCTGCCTCAACTCTGAACAGGTGCTGGTCTGTCCAAGTAGGAGACATTACCATTGCAGGAGATGGACCAGTACTGACAAATCTGTCCCAACTCTGAACAGGTGCTGGTCTGTCCATGTAGGAGACATTACCATTACAGGAGATAGACCAGTACTGACAAATCTGTCCCAACTCTGAACAGGTGCTGGTCTGTCCATGTAGGAGACATTACCATTACAGGAGATAGACCAGTACTGACAAATCTGTCCCAACTCTGAACAGGTGCTGGTCTGTCCAAGTAGGAGAAATAATCATTATAGGAAATAGACCAGTACTGACAAATCTGTCCGAACTCTGAACAGGTGTTGGTCTGTCCAAGTAGGAGACATTTCCATTACAGGAGATAGACCAGTACTGACAAATCTGTCCCAACTCTGAACAGGTGCTGGTCTGTCAATGTAGAAAATATTACCACTGGAGCAGACAGACAAGTATTGACAGATGTATCCCAACTCCAAGTAAGTGCTACTCTGTCCATGTAGGAGACATTATTACTGGAGCAGACAGACCAGTACTGATCAATCATTATCAACATCCACCAGAAGACAGAAATATGTCAAAACATTTTGACACAATAACATTTCAACAAAACAATCTTTTAAGATGTTTAATCACAGATTTTGATAAAATTAAATCAATCACTTTCCTATTATCAGACTTCTTTAAAATATAAGTATGTACCAGAATCCAGAAATTAATAATAATCAAAATGTAAAGCATAGAATCTATAGAATTTTTTTTGACAGAAATGGCTCACCGTAAGGCTGACTGGCTGGGTCTGTGGACAGCAGGAAGAAAGCATTGCCATTCATACTTTGAGATATGACTGTCACATTGCCGTTACGTATATTGTACACGGATTGATTGTTCATTGCAGTAAAGTACACACCGTCTGCACCAGCCAGAGAAATTCCAAACAATGGATTGAACTGAAGGATTGAAGTCAAATTATTTATGTCCTGTCGACAGTCAGTTCCATCTAGAGCACATGACATGACAGTTGGAATCCACCCATCGGTCCAATAAACTCTCCTACAAGCAAGACATGAAGAAGAGCATACTTAAGTGGTAAAGACAGATAAAAGTAGGCATGATAAATGATTTTACTCGTTCACCATTAAAGACACATTTTGACTGGCCTAAATCATTGATACATAGAAGGTTTCATTGTTTCTCAGGGGTTGATGAGTTAAACAGGTGGATGCACAAACTGAAAGAAGTTTAATAAGAGGTTTAAAGGGCCCATACACTTTATCATCCAACAAGAGGTTTAAATGGCCCATACACTTTATCATCCAACAAGAGGTTTAAATGGCCCATACACTTTATCATCCAACAAGAGGTTTAAATGGCCCATACACTCTATCATCCAACAAGAGGTTTAAAGGGCCAATACACTCTTTCATCCAACAAGAGGTTTAAAGGGCCCATACACTTTATCATCCAACAAAATGTTTAAAGGGCTCATACACTTTATCATCCAACAAGAGGTTTAAAGGCCCCATACACTTTATCATCCAACAAGTTGTTTAAAGGGCCCATACACTTTATCATCCAACAAGAGGCTTAAAGGCCCCATACACTTTATCATCCAACAAGAGGTTTAAATGGCCCATACACTTTATCATCCAACAAGAGGTTTAAAGGGCCCATACACTTTATCATCCAACAAGAGGTTTTAAGGGCCCATACACTTTATCATCCAACAAGAGGTTTAATGGGACCATATACTTTATCATTCAACAAGAGGTTTAAAGGGTCCATATACTTTATCATCCAACAAGAGGTTTAAAGGGTCCATATACTTTATCATTCAACATTCAACAAGAGGTTTAAGGGCCCATATACTTTATCATCCAACAAGAGGTTTAAATGGCCCATACACTTTATCATCCAACAAGAGGTTTTAAGGGCCCATATACTTTATCATTCAACAAGAGGTTTTAAATGGCCCATACACTTTATCATCCAACAAGAGGTTTAAATGACCCATACACTTTATCATCCAACAAGAGGTTTTAAGGGCCCATACACTTTATCATCCAACAAGAGGTTTAAAGGGTCCATATACTTTATCATCCAACAAGAGGTTTAAATGGCCCATACACTTTATCATCCAACAAGAGGTTTTAAGGGCCCATACACTTTATCATCCAACAAGAGGTTTAATGGGACCATATACTTTATCATTCAACAAGAGGTTTAAAGGGTCCATATACTTTATCATCCAACAAGAGGTTTAAAGGGTCCATATACTTTATCATTCAACAAGAGGTTTTAAGGGCCCATATACTTTATCATCCAACAAGAGGTTTAAATGGCCCATATACTTTATCATTCAACAAGAGGTTTAAATGGCCCATACACTTTATCATCCAACAAGAGGTTTAAATGGCCCATACACTTTATCATCCAACAAGAGGTTTTAAGGGCCCATACACTTTATCATCCAACAAGAGGTTTAAAGGGTCCATATACTTTATCATCCAACAAGAGGTTTAAAAGGGTCCATATACTTTATCATCCAACAAGAGGTTTAAAGGGTCCATACACTTTATCATCCAACAAGAGGTTTAAAGGGTCCATACACTTTATCATCCAACAAGAGGTTTAAAGGGCCCATACACTTTATCATCCAACAAGAGGTTTAATGGGACCATATACTTTATCATCCAACAAGAGGTTTAAAGGGTCCATATACTTTATCATCCAACAAGAGGTTTAAAGGGCCCATACACTTTATCATCCAACAAGAGGTTTAAAGGATCCATATACTTTATCATCCAACAAGAGGTTTAAAGGGTCCATATACTTTATCATCCAACAAGAGGTTTAAAGGGTCCATATACTTTATCATCCAACAAGAGGTTTTTAAGGGTCCATATACTTTATCATCCAACAAGAGGTTTAAAGGGTCCATATACTTTATCATCCAACAAGAGGTTTAAAGGGTCCATATACTTTATCATCCAACAAGAGGTTTAAAGGGGTCCATATACTTTATCATTCAACAAGAGGTTTTAAGGGCCCATATACTTTATCATCCAACAAGAGGTTTAAATGGCCCATACACTTTATCATCCAACAAGAGGTTTTAAGGGCCCATATACTTTATCATTCAACAAGAGGTTAAATGGCCCATACACTTTATCATCCAACAAGAGGTTTAAATGGCCCATACACTTTATCATCCAACAAGAGGTTTTAAGGGCCCATATACTTTATCATTCAACAAGAGGTTTAAAGGGTCCATATACTTTATCATCCAACAAGAGGTTTAAAGGGCCCATACACTTTATCATCCAACAAGAGGTTTAAAGGGCCCATACACTTTATCATCCAACAAGAGGTTTAAAGGATCCATATACTTTATCATCCAACAAGAGGTTTAAAGGGTCCATATACTTTATCATCCAACAAGAGTTTTAAAAGGGTCCATATACTTTATCATCCAACAAGAGGTTTAAAGGGTCCATATACTTTATCATCCAACAAGAGGTTTAAAGGGTCCATATACTTTATCATCCAACAAGAGGTTTAAAGGGTCCATATACTTTATCATCCAACAAGAGGTTTAAAGGGTCCATATACTTTATCATTCAACAAGAGGTTTTAAGGGCCCATATACTTTATCATCCAACAAGAGGTTTAAATGGCCCATACACTTTATCATCCAACAAGAGGTTTTAAGGGCCCATATACTTTATCATTCAACAAGAGGTTTAAATGGCCCATACACTTTATCATCCAACAAGAGGTTTAAATGGCCCATACACTTTATCATCCAACAAGAGGTTTTAAGGGCCCATACACTTTATCATCCAACAAGAGGTTTAAAGGGTCCATATACTTTATCATCCAACAAGAGGTTTAAAGGGTCCATATACTTTATCATCCAACAAGAGGTTTAAAGGGTCCATACACTTTATCATCCAACAAGAGGTTTAAAGGGTCCATACACTTTATCATCCAACAAGAGGTTTAAAGGGCCCATACACTTTATCATCCAACAAGAGGTTTAATGGGACCATATACTTTATCATCCAACAAGAGGTTTAAAGGGTCCATATACTTTATCATCCAACAAGAGGTTTAAAGGGCCCATACACTTTATCATCCAACAAGAGGTTTTAAGGGCCCATACACTTTATCATCCAACAAGAGGTTTAAAGGATCCATATACTTTATCATCCAACAAGAGGTTTAAAGGGTCCATATACTTTATCATCCAACAAGAGGTTTAAAGGGTCCATATACTTTATCATCCAACAAGAGGTTTAAAGGGTCCATATACTTTATCATCCAACAAGAGGTTTAAAGGGTCCATATACTTTATCATCCAACAAGGGGTTTAAAGGGTCCATATACTTTATCATCCAACAAGAGGTTTAAAGGGTCCATACACTTTATCATCCAACAAGAGGTTTAAATGGCCCATACACTTTATCATCCAACAAGAGGTTTAAATGGCCCATACACTTTATCATCCAACAAGGGGTTTTAAGGGCCCATACACTTTATCATCCAACAAGAGGTTTAAAGGGTCCATATACTTTATCATTCAACATTCCATCAGTCTATATATTAACTAAGAAGAGAATCAGCCATATACGTTTGCGTTTTGAGAAATTAAATCTCTTCAAAGTTCACATGTACTGTATGTGTAATTAAATTAGTGCACTCATATTTTAGCGCTCCAAATGGGTATGGACTTAATAACTCAATCTTTAATTCACGCAATTAATTTTACTAGCTTTGTTGCGTATACAGAATGACAGGATGGAGAAATTTTAGCACTGCCCTTGAATTAGCACAATGACTTGAGTGCGAAAGGCACTAATATAGGAATACCGCTAAAATAAGTACATGTACAGTATATAATGAATATCCAGAGACCAACATATCATAATGACAATCTAGTTACTCTGCTGAATAAGTTCTGTCTATCCATCCATCATTCCATCAATTTACCCATCTATTTATCTCTCCCTTGTCCACTTACATTGAATTCAGAAAGTTTTAGAATACTAATGACTCACTTGCTGTCCTGATCAACTGTCAGCTGATTGGGCCAGAATAACATATCCACATCAAGCGATACCATAACCTTACAGTTGCTTCCATCTAGGTCACATCGCATAACAGAGTGAGAACCTTGATCCCCAATGAAAAGTGACCTACATAAAACAAAAAATGGACAATCATCAAATTTCTATATACACATGTATAAATATATACTGGCGGGAGACAAATTCTCAATGAGTACCAATTCTCACCAATGTTATAGTTTGATATTACTGTATGGCATGCAAGGTTGTTTGGAACAGAAAGACATTTATCCTAAATACTTTTGCTAAATATTGGTATGATACACACATCAACACAACACAAACCTTCCCTTAGCATCCCGGATTTGTAAGCATGAGTTTAGGGGAGGGGGTGTTGAGATACTTATGATCAGCATTTCAAACGATGATTTTAGTGAGTTGTGGATTGGATTTGCACTTGTGAATGAAGTAACAGGATGATTTTCTCTCACATATACAAGATAAAATGGTTGTTATAAAAAATAAATTAGAAACATGGAAAATTCAAAGCGCTCCCTGGCGAAGCGTCAGAAAACATAGATATGACGTCAGAATTTGGGTGGGCTAAATACTGGAATAAACTATGGAAAAATTCAAGAAATCACAGTACCAGAATGGGCAAACGTCTTTACCGCAATATAAGCTGTCACAATGATTATTTTTCTCCAATGACATAAAGTTGCGAATATGATAAAATGTATGTTCAAATACATTATAAAACATGTGAAATGTTGTAAAAGATCTCCTTTACGAAGTTATTTGTTTTATTATAATTTAAGTTTTCCCATACTTTAAAAAATCCAGCTGTATTTCCATATACGATGACCTTTCAGATAAGCTCTTTTTTTACCATATCAAATGTACTTTGTAATTCGGTTAGGGGATCTCGGTCCTTTACGTGCTTGAACTATGCTAAAGTCAGATGATTTTTATGTGTTTTATGTTTACTTTTAAAATACAGGACATAATTTTATTGGAAAGTGCATGTTTTTTGTAAAATATGTGCTTTTCAACACTATTTTAAATACCTGAAGTAAATCAGATGAATACATGTATATGAATAAATATATCAGGTCACAAATTTTTTTTTTCCAATCTTTAATTTTACCCTGAATGCTGAAATTGACAATATCAAAACAATATATGCGATTGGGACGAGTTAAAAATGGGTCAAGATCACCCTGATAAACCCATCACATGGACAATTTCAGAAACGAATGTTCTGAAATGATGAAAAGGACCAACTTTGCCTGATTTAGGTTTGAAATGATGATGTACGAAAATAAACGCAAAGAGTAATACGAATAGAATGTATATTAACTGCAAATAGTGTTTATTGGACACTGGTAATCTTCATAAAAACTTAAGGAAAGTTAATTTGCAATGCTCAAATAACTGATATCAAGGGTTACATTTGGGAAAATTATTGCAATTTTACACATGCATTTATTATTCTAACCACCAGATGGCCACTTTGGAATATATATGAGATAGAATATTACATAAAATGGACATGTAAAATGTTTCACATATGACAGCTCATATCGCTTTAATAGCTGAAGGAAAAATGTAAAAATAGTCTATTATAACTAGGTTATCATGTTATCAACAAACCTTTACAAAGAAAAACATGAGAAGCTGATATATAAGAAAATTACATGCTTTCTCTTTCTATTTCGGACATACTCATACTGTTTTTGTAATAATTGTGAAAAATCCCCAATTCAATTATTTCTGTTTACTTCATTTACACCATTACCTTTGTTAACCAAATATCAAATTTACAATGTTAGATGACACAAAAACGAGTTATTTCTCACATATTGTATCATTAAAAAGACATGTACTGATGTTCCAATGGCCAGCTTTCTTTTGTGCATGTGCAAAGATTCTAAAAATAACTCACAAGTTTCTTGGACATCATCCTACACTTCTTTACTTCATGAAGGACAGGTACAGTAGATTAAACAAATGTGGAGAGAATTTGTTTTATTAAACAATGAAGAAATAATTGAATCCCATTTCCCTAACCATTTCATCCCTAGACCATTTTATTAGACTGGACCAAAGAGCCTGAAAAGAATATTCCCCTTGAATATGGCAGGTCAAATTCATGTGGATATTGTTCAAGTTAAGAACTGATTAGACTTACTGAGTTTTTGGATCTACTGCAATGCCACGGGGAATTATCAACCCTCTTGTACATATGGTAACCCGTCCAGTTCCGTCTAAGTTTGACATCATTACAGCAACATAGTTGGAATCTGTCCAGTACAGATGGTCAAACACCCAATCAACTGCTAGTCCGACTGGATTCATATCTGTAAAGTTAGAGGGAATGGTGTTATTAAAATAAAAAAAAAATAATTGAACGGTTCAATATCTACAAGAAACAGGATCACCCAACTAACATCTCTATTCCCTGATACCCCTATAATTCATCTCTCAACTACACTGTATACTTTCTAACCTTGTTGTCCTCAATATTTATATATTGGTGATTGAAATCCAAATAAATATAATAATTACATGTATCTACTGAAATTTTAATGAATGTTCAATATGAAATAATGTTGATATATTTATTGTACCAAAAATTTTGCTGATGAAATGTAAATATTTATAAAATTACATGTACATACAGAATTTTTGTACATACAGAATGTCAAATTTCAAACAATATATTTGCTATGTATTTATACTTAAACAAGAAATCAGTTATATTTGTTGACAATTTGAAAATTTGAAAAAGTAAATGTAACCTAGCCTTAAATGTTTCTTCACTTATTTTGAATCAAAAGTAGTCAATAATAAAATATGGAGTAGTATTCATATTTACATATTGTAAAAGACAAATAACTCATTATTTCTGTTTCTTCTTAATTTATAAAAAAAGTAAGATATACAATAATTCAATGTAATATTTTCAATACATTTATATATTGTTCATTATAAATGTTTAATCTGCATTTGTGTAGCTCTACATGTAAAATGTGTTCTTTTTCTGTTGTTATGGATTTGGGCTTCCTTCTTTTTCCTCGAATACATCTCTCTCTCTCTCTCTCTCTATCTCTCTCTCTCTCTGGTGTTGATGTAAAATACTGGTGCATATTTCACATTGCATACAGATACAGTAATACCTGCATTAGCAACCACTTGGGTATAAAGACCACCTGGTTATAAAGACTGTTTTTTGCTGTCCCCTAAATATTACCATTTGTGTACAAATCAACCTTTATATAGACCAGTTCCCTATAAAAACAGGTTTTGCTGTGTCCCAGAGGGGGCCTTTATATACAAGTTTCACTGTAGCTTGGTAAAGCAACAGTCATGTCATGTTTTAAGGAAGCATCAGGTGTGACCTGTACCTTAAACCTACAACCTTCTGCTTGCAAGATCAAATATTCTGCTAACTGAGCTAGTGTCATGTGACTGCTCTAATCCCAGTACATACTGACTGAAATGGTGACAGGGAAAACAGTAGGTTGTTTTTGTTATTAAACTGTGATGGGGAAAGCAATAAGTTGTTTTTTTATTATTAAACAGTGATGGGGAAAATAATAAGTTGTTTTTTATCATTAAGCAGTGATGAGGAAAAACAGTAAGTTGTTTTGTTTTCATGAAACAGTGATGGGGTATGATAAGTTATCAGTGTTATGCATGTCGTTTGTAAAAGGAAAGGATATTCTTACATCCTGAAAATTGAATTAATCAGTACTTAATTGTTGTTTTAACAAATATATCAAACAAAGTATTTATTCTTATAAACATTATATAGTTTCTGTGTCAATCTCACACATGCTTCAGTTCGTGTATAAGTTCTTCAGGAACCACAACAGTAGCAACAGGCACTGGTTATAAAACTACAGCGTCTACATCAATTGATATAATACCAGAGTGTCTATATCAATTATCATTAAACCAAAGCATCTATATCAATTGGTATAAAACTATAACATCTATATCAATTGGTATAAAACTATAGCACCTATATCAGTTGGTATACATGTAAATCTATAGCGTCTATATCAATCAGCATAAAACCATAGCATCAATATCACATACTTCTGTTCTTGTATTTTTAAAAATCCTTGTATAAAAATCATTTATATCCTAGAATAAAAATCATTTATATTCCTGTATAAAAATAATTTGCATCCTTGTATAAAAATCATTTGCATCCCTGTATAAAAATAATTTATATCCCTGTATAAGAATCATTTACATCCCTATCTAACAGCTAGATCAACAGACTGACAGACAGACAGGTTGACAAACATACACAAATAGAGAGATTGACGAACAGACAGACAAACAGATAATCAGACAAACAAACTGAAAGACAACACACAGACAAACAGACAGACAGATAGATGAACAGACAGATGAACAGACAGGCCAACACACAGACTAACAGACAGGCCAACACACAGACTAACAGACACACCAACACACAGACAGGCCAACAGACAGGCCAACAACCAGACTGACAGACAGGCCAACAGACAAATGAACAGACAGGCCAACAGACAGACTGACAGATAGGCCAACACACAGACTGACAGACAGACCAACAGACAGACTGACAATAGAAATATGCAGTAGACAGACAAACAAATTGACAAACAGACCAACAAACTAACTGCCAGACAGGCACATTGACAGACTGACAGACAGAAAGACAAAGATTTACAATTTGTCTCAGGACTGATTCTCATGGGGTAGAAGTTTCCAAAGTGTATATCTACACATGTACACATCAGGGAATACAATATACTTATAACAACTTCAAAGTCTGTCCTTCCTCATATTGACTGATAGTTCCAAAATGAGTTCACAATTAATTATCCTAAAGGTGTTGGGTGTTTCATATGATACATGTACTTTGGTCACTCTTAATTCCAACCCACTTAAGCAGTAAGTATCTAAATGACAATTAAACTCAACAGACCACATGATACAGTAGATCTTGCGAGAACTTCTCTGCAGAATTATAAACAATTGATCAAGTGTTCTATCTAGTGAAGTGTGTTAATTGTAAATTCTAAAGGGAGTCTACTTGTTTATACACAGTGATAATTTACATTTGACACACAAGGAAGTCATAAGGGCAACAAACCCTCTGTACAATTATCCTGAAGTATATACAAACCAATGTTTTACCAAGAAAACTACTTGTAAGTTAGCAAAAATGAAACCATCCAACTCCATAACCAAAATGCATTTTGCAATAAGCTATTGACAGCATTTCACAATCTACGATGAAGAGTTTTAACCCATTTAAAAATCAAAACTACTATCCACTTTTAACAAACAAGTGATTAATGTAACTTCACAAAATGTCACTTTTGTGCATTCACAAATGTAACTTCAAACTTTGTTAGAAGTAATAGAACCTGCGTAGATGGCAAGTAAAAATGATTAAACTCTGTATTTACTTTTTATCTGTTGTCCAAGTATTGATGGTAAATAAAAATGTTTTGCTGACAGGAGCAAAGGTCATGCAGGGAGTTCCCAAGCTATTCCCAGTATAAGTCATACATAAAGAAAATGTCAAAAAATGCCCTGAAAAGTACAATAATGCCCCTGGAATGTGATGTTAAGACTTACAAACAGGTCACAGTCCTTTGCTAAGTGATTATAAAAGTTACAGTTGTGGATCCACAGAAACAGATTTGAAGATGATTTTTTTTAAGTTGATATATTTTGTAATTACTGTGAAATCATATATTTTGTGAGTTTAAATTTTCATGGTTTTTCCTTCAAAAAAAAATTCAATGACATTAATTTTTGCTGATTTTGTGATATCCTATTGTTCATCATTCAAGTGAAATATTTTTGTCATGGATTTAATTTCCTTGTTTCTTTTTTTACCATGGGGATAACGAAATTAAATCCTCAATCATGAATTTACAGTATTTAACAAGTTAAACATAATGTATCAATTTTAAACAATATAAAAAAGTAAAAAGTGAATCAAAAGTAAATCAAAACTGTATAGATCTACCTGGTCTTTTCTGATCTCATTTAATATTTGCCATTTTCACAGCTGGACAAGAGTGTGAATTTAAAATGGAAGTGAAATTTCAAACTAAATAATTGAAGCACTGATACATATACCTTACATGACTCTGGTTATTTAGGGCAAATTAAAGATGGCTGAAAATGTTTTCTGCTGGAAAAGGGCCACTATAACTACGGGTATAGGCAAATATTTCCGGGTATACAGTTTTTTTCCACATGGATTTACTTTATATGAGGAACTCAAATCTTAGATGTTATAGCACTTTTCACTATCTGGGGAAACAATGCAATAAATGTAACATTTTATTAATAGAAATAGACCACTTGTGGTAGTCCAGAGTTTGATTTGCAAGCAAGAGGTCCTGGGTTTGATTCCTAAAACTGTGTCGTACCAAAGACTTTAAAAATGGTAATGACTGTTACTTTGCCAAACACTCGGTATACAAAGTGAAAGTTACAAGTCTTTCAGATGAGACTTACAACAAAGTTCCATATCATGGTAGGCATGGTATGTAAAAGAACCCTCACTGCATTGGTGTTAGTCCCAAGCACAAGTCAAAATTTGTGGCACTTTGCCTAAAGATGGAGACATCTCCATATAAGTGAAAAATTCTTGTGGGGAATGTTAAACAACAATTAAACAAACAAATATTAATAGCAATAGTTTACTGCCGAAAAAAATCATAGAAAGTCATCAAATTATGTGAATGAGCATATCTAAAACTGAAATCTCAAGTAATGCTAGAAATGATGTGTTAAAAATCATCACATTGAATTCGGCATGATTCCATAGCACAGGTCAAAATTTGTGTCACTTTACCAGAAACTGGTGAAGGACTTCATCATATGTATAATGAAAATCTACAAGACATATGAAAACATTAAAAACAAATTATATATGTTACCTTGGTAACTGATTATCCTTTCTTCCTTTGTTCCATCTAGATTGGCTTTGTAGATACCCAGGCCAGCAGAGGACACATCTGACCAAAAGAGTTGTTTGCGCTTTTGATGTATGGCGATTCCCAAAAGCCGGCCATTATTCTATAGAAATAATAAGAAACTTCTGGAATTAAATGTCTGAATTCAATAACATTTGACTTATTGAAGAAAAAAATTGAAAATGCAATGAAATAAAAATGTTATTCATAAAAAATTGCAACTATTATATGTTTTACGTTTTTTAATAAACAAGTTGCTCACAAAAACAAGAAAAAGTAGTTCCAAAATTTGAAAAGAATTTTGATTGGTCGAGTGAAAATAACAGTTTTTATAGATTCTGCATGGAGTGTTATTTTCACACTGAAAAATAACAAATTTATCTTAAATATTTCACTATCACAAATGTACTAAATATATATATTTAATCTATATCAAAAGTGTATACTGAACCTTGGTCACGACCGATTTCTCTGAAAAGTCTGACTTTGGGTCAATTTTCTTTATCGCTGTTGTTGTGGCCACAAGAAGCTCTACAATATCAAAAATATTATTTTGTAAACATTTTTTTGATACAATCTTAACATGTACAATTGTAATTTTAGCTGGGAAGATGAGGTGTTGGTAAACAAAAATGTACCTATAGGCCTACCATGTTTGAAAGGACATTGCAGAAAATTTTACAGCCACATGTCAATTTAATTATCAATTGCCAAGTTTTCAATTAAAATTCAATTTGGTGAAATGATTCCATATAAATATTCAGAAAAAATGGACTTGTAGATTTTGGGCAATTTACATGTATCAGTATACATGGCATAGGCGTCGGAGCCGGGGGGGCTTAGCCCCCCCACTTTTTTTGCAAAGATAGGCATAGGTGTTGAAAATTGGGGCTTAGCCCCCAAGACGTTTCTGACGTATGTGTTTTAAGTTGGTTTAGCCCCCCCACTTCTGGCGTGTGTGTGTTTTAAGTTGGTTTAGCCCCATTTTTTTGCAAAGATAGGCATAGGTGTTGAAAATTGGGGCTTAGCCCCCAAGACGTTTCTGACGTATGTGTTTTAAGTTGGTTTAGCCCCCCCACTTCTGGCGTGTGTGTGTGTTTTAAGTTGGTTTAGCCCCCCCACTTTCAATTTGCTTCCGACGCCTATGCATGGACCGTATTCCACATTTCTGCCCCAACTGGAGAAGGGTCAAGCAGCTGGAGTGTTTTACTAAATACTGAACGTAATTTCTAAAAGGAAATCACATACAAAACAGGTTTTTTTAATCATGCATTTTGAATTATTGAAATGTTACTTCAACCAGTGCCTCTATCTAGATTGGCTGAGCTTCTGCCACGATCAAAGAATTATGGCCAACAATTCTCTAGGGTACCGTCCCTCGGTATTTGTGTTTTTATTGTATTTCATACTTTGTCTTTGTTATTTGGGGTGGATCTGGGCTGGATGTGGTAGTGGTTCGGTGTATGACATGTTGAGTCTCCATTGTACGTATATAAAATCCTCACATAAATGTATAAAGTAACTCAAATATGAAATCTGTTTAAATACTGTAATAATTTCTACTCTCTTTTTTAAATTTTGTATTTTCGTAAGATTCTTTTTGCACCCATTCTGTTTGTCATGTTAGAATTATGTCCCACACCTTCTATCGTACAAACGCACCCAGAATAAATTTTAACTCATCCGTGTCCATATACAATAGCCAAATAAGTCTATTTATAGTTTATAAAATACCACAAAGATATCTTAGTAAATACCTAAACTTCGAAAGGTGGTATTATTAGCAAACGTCACAATTCTAAAAAAAAAAAAAGGTAAATTACTTAAATTAACCCTGATTACGATATGGTTTTCACTTACCTTGAGATGAGGCGCTGTTTATTACAAAAGCCGACAAGACAATCGAAATAACTGAAACTGACACCTTTCTACTCCCCATGTTTGTAAATAAATGAACTGTCTGTAATGATATTGTAAGTATCAGGATGTTGACGACAGCATCTACTGTATCTGCCGACCCAACTCCAGTTTTGCGTTGTGTCAAAACACTTTACTTCAGTATATAGATAAGTACGACCACATCCAATATAATCTACACACAGTTTCGTGTCTTATGATTATAAATGTACATAGCCAGCTTCGAGCTATTAAAAGTAAATGTCGCTTGTCATGCTTTGTGATTCTACTGCTATCGGGTGTAAAATTTAAATTGTCTGTGTCATTCAGATCTGATTAGTTCGCAGATGTACATTTTTGTTTGTGTTGGTGGTTTTCTTTTTTTTATTTTGCCGTTTTCTAAGTCACTTTCAGTTGAATTCTGTACTTCTATCAGGGACGGATCTTCGTGGGATGTCATTCGCGTGTGCTGTGAAAATAATTTCAAAGCCATAGACCTAACTCTATCTACATGATAAAAAATCGAAAGTAAATAAAAAAAGAAATGAAGATGTATACATTTTTTAAAAAAGAAAATGGTATCCCTAACACACTTTCATAAAACCTTATCTATTATTTTGTTACTCTAAAATATTTTTAGGCCTAAAATAAAAATATTGAATACGAAAAAATATCTACGAAAGCCGATTGAACTCATTTGGTAGATGATAAAAAAAAAATAATCGCATAATAACACGAAACTAGTGCGTTATAATGTGAAACAAATGCATTATAATGCAAAACAAATGCATAAATACGCAAAACTAGTGTGTTATAAAGCAAAACAGAACTTGTTACAATGCGAAACAGGCATGTAATAACACGAAAAAGTGTATATAAGTGCTGGTCTGACTACATTGGTAGATTTTAATTTTCAAAGTATAAACAAACCTTATTTCTGTGGAAATGCAGGGTAAAATCAGAAAATTTATGCTGGGACATAAACAATTCTCTGATTTTACCCAGCGTTTCCACAGAAATTACCTCAAAACTAACACCTTTTAAAAACACCTTTTTATTTGCTTCCTACAGCACTGCATAAAGAATGTACTATTTTTAAGCACATGGTGTCTTGTCACCTCCCCCCCCCCCAAAAAAAAGTTACGCCCCTTCTTTGAAAATTCCTGGATCCGCCCCTGCAACCCATTCTTACTATATTGAATGATTTTGCCACCCCCACTTATCTGGCCCCAGCTACGCCACTGTATATTGATGGTTTCAAAGTTTCAACCAACAGAAGACCATCATGATTGACTGAAATATACATACAAGTGAAATTACCTTTACCGGTAGTTAATACATTCTTTAAAAACAGTTTGTATTAACAAAAACTGTTTGAATCTTATGAAAGAATTGAACCATCAAATGAACAAAATATTGCAGGAAAGTGAATTAAAGGGAACAACGGAACAATATAACGTTGAATTCTTTTCTTTTTAAAGTTGCCTTACTGACTATTACTTTATCTACCAGAGCAAGAAAGATCAATATTTCGGCTTGTGAAAGACCCAGTTTGAAGTAAAGTCTAACTAAACTCGTATTCCATGGCTTTATTCTCCCGATGTAGTCAGACCAGTACTTGTATATGATTTTTTGCGTTATTACGCACTTGTTTCGTGTTATAACGCGTTCTGTTTTGTGTTATTATGTGCTTGTTTCGTGTTAAAACGCGTTCTGTTTTGTGTTATGTGCTTGTTTCGTGTTTTAATGTGTTTGTTTTGCATTATAACACATTAGTTTCACGTTATTACAAATTTGTTTCATGTTATAACGCGCTAGTTTCACGTTATTATGCAATTAATTTTGAGCTGGCCTGGCTCAGTCGGTAGCGCGCTCGACTCTTGATCGTGAGGTTGTGAGTTCGAGTCCAGCCGGCGGCAGGTTGGTTTCCTGTCTGTCGGATAAGACAGTAAAAACCGTGGTCCCGTGTCACAGTAGGTGTCGGCACGTTAAAGAACCCTCACTGCTCAATGGCCGTAAGTGCCGAGCATAGGTCAAAATTTGAAGCCCTTCACCGGCATTTGGTGACGTCTCCATATGAGTGAAATATTCTTGAGTGGGAAGTTAAACAACAATAAACAAACAAACAAGCAATTAATTTTTTTTATCATCTACCAAATGAGCTCAATCGGCCTTTTTTGAAATGTATCATGCATATATGTAACCACTATATGCCTATTGAACTTCAGTGTTAGAGGTCAAATAACATCACATACAATAACTTATATATTTTCAATAAATGACACATAAAGTTATGTGTTAAATATGTATGTCTTTGGTTTTTGTAAACGAAATGTTGTTTTTAGTTTCAGCCAAATTTGAATTCATTCTGTAAGCTACGGTAAATTTTTTTTGGGAATATACACGTAAGTACAATTTGTAAATTAATATTCTAAGGATTTTAAAAATTTACACGGAATTAAATTCGAAAATAATTAGTTTTTCATCTGAAAGAGTGCTGACAATGTATTGCACAGAAAAAGCCACCCAAATTCAAGTTCATTGTCATAAGCTCTGAAAGGAAACCAGCTTAAACTTCTTGAGCTTTATTTACCTTGTACCAAGATGACAAAAATAAATATTGTACCTACTGTTGAGCATATGGTGCAATTGGAACAAAAACATTACTTGAATTGCCACAATGGCATTGACCACAAGTGAAAATTACTAAGACTGTTGGACTATACAATGAGAGCAAAGTGTCTATATATGCATGTATTTCTATGCAAGCAAGATGTGTTCATTTCTATAGTAAAATCCATATAACCGGGTGAGGAGTAGTCTTGAGAATCCTTTCTTGACCTTGATTAGTTTAAATGTTAGGTAATAAAAAAAAGCATAATATTAAAATTAAATGGACTTTAGAGCAATCAGTCCTACTTGTCACCGTACATAAGAGAGTATCCAGTGAGGATTCAAATGTTTTTCGAGAGCTGTCGTGACTCCACTGTAGAGTGCTCGATTTGCAACCAGAGGGTCGCAGGTGTGAGCCTCGGTGGAGGTGGATGGCTTTTCTGTCCTTCAGATTAGACGGTAAAAAGTGTCACAATAGGTGGTGGCACATTAAAGAACCCTCACTGCTCAATGGCTATAGGTGCCGAGCATAGGGCAAAATTTGAACCCTTCACTGACATTTGGTGACACCTCCATTTGATTGAAAGATTCTTGAGTGGGACGTTAAACAACAATACAACAATAAAACGTTTTTCCAGTGCAGCTTGTCATAACCGAAAAGTGATTAGAATCATCCTTATGATAATCCCTGCCATGTTATGTGAATCAGACAATACAAATGCAAGAAACATCAACAGCAATGAGTTTCTCAATTCATGCATAATACATACAAAAAGTCAATCAGTTTTGAGTTGATAAGCCAACTGTATAAATCCATACTATATGTTGTTTAAGTGCCTGCAAAAGGCTTATTCATAAACAGATTTTAATTCCTAATTTAAAAGAAAACTGATCATTTCATTGTCAGAAGATTTTTTAAAGAAGATGTACCAAGTTTTTGCCCATTTGGCCCCTTTTGGGAATCCCTATGGGTCCTAACCCCCTTTTGCAAACTTGAAGTACCTTCCCAATATCAAGTTTCCTGCCAAATGTGCTTTAAATCAATACAGTGGTTCTTGAGAAGAAGCTGATAAGTTGGAAAAGTTAACCTAGGGATGGATGACAGGCATTAGGCCGTAACAATAGAACAACAATATTTTTTTTTATTTTCTAAAGAACTAACCAAAAAGAAAAAAATTATAATAATACCCCCTACACACACACACACACACACACACACACACACACACACCACACACATACACACACACATACACACACACACATACACAAACACACACACACACACACACACACACACACACACACACACACACACACTCACACACACACACACACACTGGAAACTTTGCATCATGCCTAATTAAAACATTTTTAAGATGTCAATTTGAACATAGAGAAAAGTGACTCAGTAATACATGTATCTTGTTTAGATCCACTTGATGTGATTCCTATGTTAGATAGGTTGTAGGTCAAGTGCAAAACATGAAACCTCAATATCTTTTTATAATGATGTGGATCTGAATATGCAGTCATATTTTTTGACACAAGAAAACATTTGTAACAATTAGAAACAGATGCACCTGACACCATTGATCAGCATGATCACTTGAGAATAAGTAAAGAATTGTGACTTTTAAGGGCATTAGCAGTGTTTTTTTCCAAAAAATGTTCTTTCTTTTCTTACTATTTAAATAAATATATAATAACAAAAAGGATATAGACACAGGCATAAAAATTCGTAAATTCCTATATATTTTGTGATATTTTTATAAAGAAAATTTTGCATGCAAGTGTACCTTTTTTTTTCTTTTTGGAAGTGACATCTGTGCTATTACAATTATAAACACATTACAGGTGAGCATTTTAGGCCTTATTCACTTGGTGAAGTCTCGAGTTATTGTTTACAGTGTAGATACAAGGTACACCACTTCAGAACATTACAGGTGAGCATTTTAGGCCTAAGTCACTGGAAAATGTCTCGAGTTATTGGTTACAGTGTAGATACAATGTACACCACTTCAAACATAACAGGTGAGCATTTTAGGCCTAAGTCACTTGGTACATGTAATGTCTTGAGTAATTCGTAACAGCGTAAATACAAAGTACACCACTTCAATTAAGTGAGCGTTTCTGGCTAACAATTGACTGTTGTAATGTCACATTTAAATAGAACAAATTTCCTGTCTATAATCATCTCTGGCTTGACATATTATGAATTATTTGTTGTTATTATCATAATAACGATGATCAACAATTATATGATGTTCTCAACTTTTAAATTAAAATATACTCTTAGTACTGACATTTTAAAATGACCCTGAAACCATGGAAACCTATAAAAAGTATACAGATACATTCACTTTACCATCCTTAACACATCAACCCTAAAAAACAATGGATTCTTCAATAAATTAGTGACTTAAAGTTAAAAGTTAAACTAGTCCAAATGTGTCTTTAAGGGTGGACAAGTTAAATAAAAAACCAACATTTTTTTTAAAAAATTGTGTTTTATTGTTGTTTCTACATCCTTTTGGGAATATGCCTGTTTAATTTCATAAGGAATCATGAAAACAAACTTAACTTACTGTCAAACATTTCAATTTGAATCTAATTTTAACAATTAAAGTCCCATAACTCTGTACTCACAAAAGTCAAATAAGAATAAAAAGGTGCCTTGTCTACAGGGAACCAAACATTGTGTAAAATTTTCATTAAGATTCGTGAAAGCAAACTTGACATAATGACAAAAATATCTACTTTATATCACTTTTTAACAAATAAAGTCCCATAACTATGTAATGCCTTATGGAGTAAGTCAAAATCATACAAATCAAATGATGCCTAGCCTTCATGGAACAAAACAATTTGTCAAAATTTTGTGAGGCTTTGTGAGAGCAAACAGTCATGTTCATGACTCATGTCAATGGTTACAATGTTGGTGTACACAATGTAGTTCAAATTTGATGCCATGTTGTATAAAATTGACCTGGCTGATCAAAATTTCAATTGGCTAATAAAAATCTTGGTTATCTAACTTTTTACCTCACAGATTATCGAGTCCAGGGTGGGCCCTGCATTTATTATAAACTTGTGTTGGATAGTAAAATTTCACCTCATGGCCAAGATGTACTTGCGCATATATGGTCCGGGCTGTGAATTGCATCCCCTCTTTGGGTTTCTCAATCTCACATTTATAATAATGAAATGATTCTTCTACATTTGTAGTAACGGTACCAGGAAAAAGTAAACAACAAATCAATCCATGATGTTAAAGTTATTTAATTGACAGATTCATTACAAGACAGACGCCGCACACCTACAATACTGTCCATCCTTAGGAGCTGTGAAAGTAGTTCTAGAACAGCACAAAAAATGTGTAGTTTTACAGTTAGCGATTCTGCTACACCCTCCTGAAAAAGATTTTTCACAATACCCTTTCTAGTAAATCCCAAAAATTCCATACCTTCAGTTTCAATATTCTGTGTTGAACAACTAGATTCACTATTTACATGAATTTGTTTCAATTTGACAAGAAAATCGGCAGTCGTTCGTGAACCACTAACATCTACATTTTTATGCAAAGTCCTTGCTATGATCAACAACATTTTACCCAATACTTTACAAATTTCTGATATCTCTGCATCTTTGCTGGATTTTGATAACTTTAATAAAAACATGGAACCTACTAATTCAAATGTGGCTCCAGCTGGTACAAGTATGATTTCACTTGCTGTTGCCTTAGCCGTTATTTCTGTTCTTATCTGTTCACTGCCACTAGTTAGCTTAGATTCATAAAAGTATTTTGTGAAGCTTAGCAAGAGTGTTTTGATTGCTTTTTTGAACACCAGCGACAGTTCGTTACAAAGGCCCTCGGTAGGAGCAGCTAGAATTAACATCCTAGTAACATTATATTTACTGCCACTGATATCCAACTGGACACATCTTTTCCCGTTAAATAAAACATGGGAACAAGATAGTGCTTTGCATACAGATCTATCTTCTATTGATTCTGAAATATCTGTTATAAATTCTGCCTGTAATAAACTCTGCAGAAATTTCAAATCTTCTTCTAATATACAATGAATGACAGATATGCCACCATGGTGGAAAATTTCTAGAGCAAAATCCTCAATTTTTTCATTTGATAAAATAAGATTTATTTCCTGCCTGTTACACATGTTCACAAACTTTTGAATTTTAAACGTCTTGTAATTCATGACTTTTCTTATATTCTGCTCTGAGGATACATTTACAATATCTGTTGAATTACCGCTTTTAAGATTTTCTAAAAATGAGACGCACATGCAAAAGTTTATACTCTGCTTTATCGTTACATCACAGACAGTCGCAAAATCTCGATGAATGATAAAAAAGTCAACAGTTCTACAGTCACTGTATGGGCAGCTGGGTGCTTTCAGTATAAGTGAATGAAAATGGCTGACCATGTGTTCGATATATGGCAAAAGATCAGTTCGTCTTAAATCTGATGGAAATAGAGACAGAGCAACGGCTACAAAATGTGACATCACTCTCTCTTGGAAATGAGGTGAAAAAACACTGGTAAATATAGCTTTAATATTTTCTCGTAATTCATCATGGCAACCACCTGCTGAATCTGTTCTGAATCGCAAACAGTATTTCAAAATATTTTGTACAAAGTTTGGATAAACATTTTCCAAAAATTGTTTTATAGCATGGTGTTGATGGATTTTATCAAAATTATCAGTTCTTGTTGAACAAGTGTCAATTTGCCGAAGTGCTTCACTCAGATATAAGGTAAATGTTTTACTTCCATCACCCGTGTATGATATCAGTCTGCGTAGCGACTCGGTAATTAGCTTCCCAATGGGGTGGTTAATATTCAAGGTATTTAGAATGGTCATCCCATTGTTAGTAGTCATGACCTGTCCAGTTGCTGTGCAAATTAATGTCTGTGATCCCTGTGGTCCAAATCCTTTGGTGATGATTTTTTCAAAAACTTGTACAACAGATAACAGCACTTGCACATCTACATATCTTACTTGGGATTCCATCTGAGAGTTTCCAACTAAAAAAAATAAAGAAATAACATAAAAAAATAATAGAAAAATATATAAAATCATTTTCTTAAATGAAGTGATTTTTGCTTTGATGTTTTTAACTTTTATTTTACACGAAGGTTCTACGGGTAATTTTTCACTTTTTTGTGTCATCATCTGTAACTGAGGTAAAACAAATTTTGATCAATGCTATGGACTGATAGTTGCTACATGTGTACTGTCTGATTCACATAAGATGGTGGTGCGGAGTAACCTTTTGGTTATCATACCGATGACTCTATTCACTTTTCAGTTATGACAAGTTGTACAGGAAAAATGTTTTATTCCTCACTAGATATTCCCTTATGTATGGCGACAGCATGTAGGGCAGATTACTCTAGTCAGTGATATATAATAGGTACAACATAATTGGATTTCTCTATTTTAAAGGGATGGTTCATTCTAAACACAAGTTGGGTTTATTTGAAAGAGATTATCTTTCTGATTCCAAAACCAAAAAAATATTTTCAATCAGACCACACATTTGCAAGAAATCAACCTTTTAAAGTTCAAAATTAAGCTGCTATGGGGAAAACCCGCTTCGAGATTGAGGGCGCTGTTTTCATGACATAGGTTACAACACTCCTGAATAGCCAACAAGCCAGGAAAAACGTGCCCTGTAAATCTTTTTTGTCACTGACAACAAATAAAGAGAAGTATGTATCATTACTTGTTTGAATGAATAAGTGAATATTTCTTTATTATCACCGCTATATGGAAATACCGGCATCCTATGTCCCCACCTAAGTCTAATCCGCTGTTGTGTACAATACCCTGTAAACATGACTTCCAGAAGTCTTGATGTTGGTACCTACATCTTTTAATCCCCATGAGGTTGGGAAATCATTTGACTTATAATGAAATGACACATGTTATTCAATCGAGTGTGGGCAAATGTCAAGGATGAAATAGAAGATTAATTTTAGAATAAATAAATATATTATGATCACCCAACCTTAGCCATATTTTAATATAAGTATGAGACAATTAATTATTTAATAAGCACTGCAGAAATGAATCATTATTTTTACTATTACTAATTTCAATAAATAAAATATAAATGAAGTTTTATATATTATTACTGAAAACAGCAATTAAATTTCAATTTAATTTCAAAATGTACTATATACAATGTACATGTAATCTCAGTCTCCCGCGCACATATCACCTATCTTAAATGATATTTTAATTATTGAAATATCATTAAAGGCGAAGTTTTAAGGACCGTCCACTACCTGTACAGGTAACTCACTCTGTTGGGTCATACTGTATTTTGTTATCATGTAATACAGTGAAATTGTAAATGCATGCAGATGTAGGCAAGTCCCTCAGACTTCAGGTAGTTCTAAATGCCAAGTCCAAACCTGAATTTATCAAGTCCCAGACTTGGGACTTAGGGAATTTGGAACCCCTGATTAATTTTCAGTTTTTTTTTCATTATTTGGTTTGGAAGGGTGGGGATACTAACAAATTCACTAAGTCCAGTCAATAATGATATTGCAGATACATTTATATGTACATATACCCGGTAATGTAAGCATAAATTAATATTTTTCTTAGGCATAATTTATGGTAAAACATCAGAACTTCAGATTTTTTCTCTTTAAAATCTTATGCATCAGTCAGTAAGGAAATGCAGTCATTAAATTATTTTTAAACTATAATACAATTAACCAAACAATATACTTAAGTTTATTCCAAAATTTGGGGTAACACAAGTTTGAAACAACACACACACAAACACACAGTGACCCACACACACACACACACACACAGTGACCCCCACACACAGTGACCCCCCCACACACACAGTGACCCCCCCCACACACACACACAGTGACCCACACACACAAACACACACAAAGTGACCCACACACACACACACAGTGACACCCCCCACACACACACACACACATACACACAAACACCAATACTGTGGGAAAGAAGTACTTGACCGACAGAATACAGATGAGACAAAAACAATATATGTTTGTAGTTCAGAAAATTCCTCTCCATCTACCATTTCTACATACATACTACATAGGCCTACATCAGTACAGTATGTGGTGTATAAGATCAAAGGGCAGTAACTCTAATTTGTTTATTTCAAGATTATGTTGCATGTGTTAAAATCACAACTATACTTTTCCAACCAATTATCCAGTGTTACAGTCAAAAGACATATTTAACATATTATGCCTACCATCAGATCTACTATTACGACAGACCCTTAAAAACAGAGTACAGACCTACGCCACACAAGTTCAACCCAAGACCATCAGTGTTCTGACAAGTTGTTGTTTTATTTACCTCTCCTGAGAAGAAGGTACAAAAGGTGTTTACAATGGCGGGACATTAGAATCGTCGTTGTGTTTTTAGATAACTACGACGTCGATTTTCACCGAAATATTACAGCCGTTGGAGTTCCTGCGCACCTAGATGGACAGGGATGACGACAAAGAATTTGAAAGTATTACAGATCGAGTTTAAATATAAAATACCATTCTATTTTCGACATTTCATTAATAATTTCTTGATGCAATAGTGAATAAATCATCAAATCACAAATGACTGAAATGTGTCAAATTACAATCGATGCAATTTTTCATTTTTTTCTCTCTAGGCTAGGTACTTATATCATATACCATAGACCGCATACTTGCCAAGTCTCCCCCATAAATAAGGAGACTCTCTATTTTCTATGTAAAATTTTGATAATTTCTTCAAGAAAAGTGCATATCTCCCCCTACTCCAATAATACTTCGGATATGCCACAAGTCAAAAGTATCTCGCCGTTTAAACCTCTAACATTGTTGGAGTAATCTCCCCCATGAAAAATTAAAAATTTCTTATTCATTCGTACTAAAGTATAGAGTTTCCCCCATGAGATTGAAAAATCTCCTGTATGAAAATTTTTTAAGGTAGACAAGTCTGATACCGGTAAATCAATGATTTATCAAAATAATCACGGCGAATCATTTCCAAAGCAGCTTAACTTTGATAAAACATACCATAATTCAGAATATATATTTCATCTTCCAGTTTCATATTTCTGAAAAAGGACAGGTCATGAATAGAATTAGAATTCAACGATTTACAATTATAATATGAACTAAGACAATGCTATGAAAGCGAGCGCAGCTCCTTGTTTTACAAATGTTGGAAAAAGCATTCATTGGGATGCTATTCGCTTTCACAAGATCAACACTTGTCCAGTAAAATGATATCGAATATTTTGAACATAAGCATTTCTGGCAGTTCTGCAAAATTATGACCATAAAAAGTCTCATAAACGTTTGATTTGAATAGTGTAAGTCGTGAAGCGTCAGGTTGATGTGGTCCATCATCGGCCATCTTGGCTAGAGTTCTTTTTAGGCACTATAGTGTACTGAGTCCAGTCATTTTCCTATGTTATGTATACATGTTATCTATGAGTTCGCTTTGCGAATGGCCGATGTACAGTAGGTTGAAGCAAATTTTGATTGGAAAAATCTATACATTGAATATCCTTGTTTTCTGGTCTGTTTAAAGTTTGTGGGATTAACCTATCTAATCTGATTAAAATAACTAAATCTTATTGGTTGTACAAAAAGTGTATTGCAGAGGTGGTCTGGCTCATTCAGTAGTGCGCTCCTCTATTGATCATGAGGTCGTGAATTCGAGGTCGGATTCCTGTCCTTTGGATGAGATAGTAGAAACTGAGGTCCCGTGTCACAGTAGGTGACAGCACGTTAAAGAACCCTCACTGCTCAATGGCCGTAAGTCCTGAGCATAGGCCAAACTTTGAAGACGTTCATCAGCATTAGTAACCTCAGACCTCTCCATATGAGTGAATGATTTTTGAGTGAGGTGTTAAACAACAATACAACCAAATAAAAAATGTGTAAAAAAAATAAACAGTTATATCACCAATATAAAATAAACAGATGTATCACCAATATAAAATAAACAGTTATATCACCAATATAAAATAAACAGTTATATCACCAATATAAAATAAACAGTTATATCACCAATATAAAATAAACATTTATATCACCAATATAAAATAAACAGTTATATCACCAATATAAAATAAACATTTATATCACCAATATAAAATAAACAGTTATATCACCAATATAAAATAAACAGTTATATCATATAAAATAAACAGTTATATCACCAACATAAAATAAACAGTTATATCACCAATATAAAATAAACAGTTATATCACCAATATAAAATAAACAGTTATATCACCAATATAAAATAAACAGTTATATCACCAATGTTTATTCAGTAATGGAGTTAATATGTTTTTGTTTAACAACATCAGACATTATGTTGGTTCACCATCTCATCTTAATTTACGTTTAGTCTTTATTATCATATATTAGATAAGACCAGACGAAGACAAATATTTATTTAAAGTTGGTGCAAAGTTTACAAAAACAACATAAGCTCTAAAGAACTTTTAACCGACAACATTTAAAGCAACATAACATAAAAATTTTTGTAGCACAAGTTAATAAAAAATTTGCAACATAAAATGCACTAATTTGGAGCTTACTAAAATAAAACATGCACATAATAGATCTACATAACATAAAACAAGCACAGCAGGTTAAAAAAAATAAAAATAAAAAATTACAACATAAAATGCACTGAATTGGAACTTACAATAAAAAATATGCATATACAGTTCAGCCCTGATATGCCATCACTTCTTGTTTTTCTTAATTTTAGCAGTATAACAGGTTTGTCAATATATCGAGGTTTACTATTTTGGAGGTCTTTCTTACTATTTCATGTTTTGAATCCCTATTGTATATCATATCCTGTTCGAATTCGCTATCATTAATTCAGATATTCTGTTGTTTAAGTTTGGACAATTTGGCCACCCTATTAAAATGGCCAAAATTAAACCGTCCAAAATATGTAGCAGTATCAATGTAGCAGTACATGTTTGATGGGTGAAAAATCTAGATATGTTTCTAACATTAACCCAGAAACATTTCTAATGTTAACTTTCATCGTTTTTGTTTAAAATAAATCTTTAAATAAAATTACTAAAATTTGTTTGATTTCTAAAAGAATCTGGAAGGTAATTCCATAGTTTTGCAGCTGCAAATCTAAAAGAGTTAACATGTGTTGTAGTTCAGCCTCTAGGTAGGTCTATATGTATATATTTAAATCACTATATCGCTAAGGCAAGGTGGTGCTATGCCTTGAATAATTTTTAATGTTTCTACTGACATTGTGCGGAGTCGCAGAGTTGACAAATTGTCAGTTTCTAATAGTTCTTGATAATAACTGGAGTAGTTTGATTACATAAACCAGAAAGCTCTTTCCCGGATCTTTTCCATCTTATTGGTATTAATTTTGTTATAAAAATGCCAAGACATTGGACAGAAATTAAAATTTGAAAGATTAAACAAGTGGAAAATGGTAAATTTGTATAAATGAGGTCAAAAATGTCCAATTCTTTTCAGAATATTTAACTGTATTTTTGCCTTTATGCTTTTGTTTTAGCTTTGTATTTCATCATTTTGTATCATGTATCATGTGTTCCATTGGTTTTGTACAGAACTAAAACGAGACAAAAGAAAAGCTGACAAGAAAGGAAATCTCAAGGACGTAGCATTGATATGTAATTGCATTGGGGAGCTGCTAGCAAAGTATGGTAAGTGTAAATGACTCATTTAGAGATTGCAAAAAATAGTGTAGTAAGAGTGTACCAGATTAAGTCCCTTTACCTTCCAACAACTGGTGATGCATGGTTTTGGAAGTTCTGGTTTCTTGTATTCCTAACACTGACAAAGTGTGTCATTTTAATCATATGATTCTGTATTATTTTGTCTTCCTAAAATATTACTTACTTGCAATATCTTATTACTTAATTTTGTCTTATTGTTCAAACGAAACTTAGTAAAATTTAATTATCCAATTCTTTTAAAAGCACACTTCCAACTCTTGTTTAAAGCCGACTTTCAGCACAACTGAAATTTAGGTCTAAACATGATGGTACGGATGTCAGTGGATATACTAGTATATAGACAACACACGTTTTTGTAAATTTCCCAAATCTACTTCTACCTCCTTGCCATGCACTAGCAACAAGTATTGCTTTAGCCAATAACTGTACAACTTTCAGTAGTGTCCCCTGAAGAGGCAAATACTTTTGTTGAAATGGACACTGATTTAAAAAGCTTTCACTTTCTTCTGTTTGGTCATGGTTACAGCTTAAAGCATGTTTTTATGCAGTAATCAAGGTGAGTTAAATGATATGTTTTGTTGAAACCAAATGGTCAAACTGAATATTGTTTTACATGTAAATATTGTAAAGCACATAAACGACCATAATTTTGAAAATATATTAATAATAATTTCAGAGTGGAAACAGACAAACTTGGTTTTCAGTTCAGGTAAAAAAAATTACAATGTGGTGATTGGCTTAGGAGTAAACACTCATCAGAAACAAAAAACGTTCACATTTTCCAGTGATTTGGTTGTATTGTAGAACTCTAATGTGATCAAAATAAGAGAGAAATGAACTTATGTTACATTGAATTATCTCAGAACTTGAAATAAATAAATACATAGAATATTAAAATCAGGTGTGGAATGACATATTATTTTACAGTTTTGTTTCTTTTACTTAAGTTATAATTGGACTGACATATTAAATAGGTTTGTCAGTCTCAATAACTCACATGATTCAAAAGTTTTCAGCTTTACAGATTGCTATGAAAATCAGAGTAAATAGCATTTTTTATTTGGATTTTCTTTTAACACAGAAAGATGGGATGAAGCAAAGTCAGAACACGAATCAGAGCTTGCATTGAGTGAAGCTCTAAACGATACAATAGGCTCTGCAGTTGCCTGCAGAAAGATTGGTGAATGTTTCTGTGGATTGGAACAATATGACGAGGGACTGAAATACCAGCAGCGCCACCTGTCATTGGCGCAATCTTGTCACAACCTTTTGGAAGAACAGAGAGCATGGGCTACCATTGGGAGAACTCATCTGATACAAATGGACACAGCAAAATCCAAAGAAATGGCAACAGTTCTGTCCGACCAGGCTCTTGATGCCTTCCAGAAAAGTTTGGAAGTTTGTGAAAAACTGAAAAAAGAAGTAAAAAGCATAGAGTATATGGAAATGAAAGCCAGACTGTTCCTTAACATGGGTAATACACTTATCAAGTAGTCGGTCTCCTTAACATGGGTAATACCACTGGCATTAACTATCCATTTACCGTAACATTGATATAACCATGCAAGTGATTAACGATGACAGACCTAAGTCTCTATGCTTTTCGCTGAGATTTTCAATATCATTTATGGACCCATGAACTGTCAAAATATGAAAAAAAAACATCACTAAGCAACCAACCTCCATTTTTAATTGGGGTCGCTTTGAAATTTGGTATAAAAAAAAGTTTTCCAAAGGTAGTATGAGATATAATGGGAAATGACCCATCTTACACCTTCAAATGTATTTTACTTTTAAATCTTCAATAGATTTTTTAGCAATATATAGATATGATGTAAGTAATCTCAATGTTGTATCAAAACTTTCAGTTCCTTTTATAAACACCGATGATATATACTGTCCACTGTAAGCAATCTCAATGTTGTATCAAAACTTTCAGTTCCTTTTATAAACACCGATGATATATACTGTCCACTGTAAGCAATCTCAATGTTGTATCAAAACTTTCAGTTCCTTTTATAAACACCGATGATATATACTGTCCACTGTAAGCAATCTCAATGTTGTATCAAAACTTTCAGTTCCTTTTATAAACACCGATGATATATACTGTCCACTGTAAGCAATCTCAATGTTGTATCAAAACTTTCAGTTCCTTTTATAAACACCGATGATATATACTGTCCACTGTTTGGAACTAGAAGGATCTGTATTTAGAAGTAATTTTAATGTGAAATAGAAGGAAAAATATGGACTGGTAAAATGGTCGGTATTGGGGAGTGTAGCTGACAATGACTTTTGCCTGTTTCTGCAAATGGCCTTATAAACTAGTTTGAGTGTGCATGCCATTTTTATATTGAATTTCAATCTGTCAATGATTATAATACAAGTGTCTACTATGTGGTGGTTGTTGCTATGTGGTGGTTGTTGCTGTGTGGTGGTGGTTGCTATGTGGTTGTTGTTAGTGTTGCTCCTGTGATTGCTGTCTGAAGTTTCCTAAAATTTTAACCAAATTTAGTATTTTGCTGAAAATCAATAAGATTTGGTTAAAATTAGGAAGTATTTTTCTGAGTTATGGGACTTTAAACTCTGCTTAATGACATGTCCAAAGGACAGATATTTTCTCTGTCAGATCTTGTTTAGCACTTTATGTTCTTCCATATTGTATTTTGTGAGAAAATTTGCCAATTTACTTGTAGAAAGGATACTGTAGCCGGGTTCATTCCTCCACCATTAATAGGTGGCCACCACCATATGGCCGAAAAATTGTTGTGTGTGGTGTGTAACAAGATTCACCCCCCTCCAAAAAAAAATCCAAACTGTATCAGGTGTTCTTTTTCATAGGTTTGGTACATGATGGCAAAGGGGATGTGAAGCAATGTGCAGAGTTTATGAAGAGAGCAATTACAATATCAGAGTAAGTGCCACAGTTTTCTTAGTAAACAACACATATTGACATTGATGCATTAGATTTCCTCTAACTGCATCAGCCCATCCATAATCACACATTGTATCATCCCATCCTCAATCACACACTCTCTATCAGCCCATCCTTTATCACACTTTGCGTTAACCCATCCTTTATCATACACCCTCTATCAGCCCATCCTTTATCACACTTTGCGTTAACCTGTCCTTTATCATACACTCTGTATCAGCCCATCCTTTATCACACACCCTCTATCAGCCCATCCTTTATCACACACCCTCTATCAGCCCATCCTTTATTACATACTCTCTATCAGTCCATCCTTTATCTTTATTACATGCTCTGTATTAACCTGTCCATTATCACACACCCTCTATCAGCCCATCCTTTATCACACTTTGCTCTATCAGCCCATCCTTTATCACACTTAGCGTTAACCTGTCCTTTATCACACACCCTCTATCAGCCCATCCTTTATCACACTTTGCGTTAACCTGTCCTTTATCATACACTCTGTATCAGCCCATCCTTTATCACACACCCTCTATCAGCCTGTCCTTTATTACATACTCTGTGTCAGTCCATCCTTTATCTTTATTACATGCTCTGTATCAAACCATCCATTATCACACACCCTCTATCAGCCCATCCTTTATCACACTCTGTGTCAGTCCTCCCTTTATCACGCACCCTGTGTCAGCCTGTCCTTTATCACACACCCAGTAGCAGCCTGTCCTTTATCACACACCCTGTATCAGTCCATCTATTATCACACACCCTGTATCAGCTCTCCCTTTATCACTGCTTATATAGATCTCAGTATATTGTTTCATCATACACTTACTATGAAATACAGGTTTTTTCATCTCTGATACAGGAGCCAGCACGTGACATTTATCACATACCCTTTATCAGCCCTCCCTTTATCACACCCCTTCAACCATTTATCACACCCAATTTGGAACACTTCTTGTGTTGTTTTTTTTTTCTCAGAATACCTCAACTGTTTTCCACTTCAGGCAAAACCTAATATCTTGCGTAAATGCCAGGTTAAACATATTCTGAGACTATTTGAAAAGAGTAAAAATATTTCACAGGTAGGTTCAAACACCGCAAATAATTGTGTATTTTGTTTTTTAGATACAAGTATACACAGAGAAGGCTATTCCCTTCAAGACAATGTTTCACAACAGGGCACACATGAATGATCTTTCAAATTTCCTGTAGCACTACCAGATATATCCCAGAAACATATTTACACTAAAATGCGAATTAGTCAGCAAGTTATCTTGAGGAGGGCTATTTTTAAGTCTTGTCTTAACTGTTTGTGTACTCTATAATTTAAGACCTGTCAACATGCAAATTCCCATGAAGGAACACAAGTCATGTTAACCTAGAAATTAAAACACATACTTTTTATTGTTGGCAGTTAGCCTAGTATTTGTCTATTTACTAGTAGGATTTTAAATATATGATAAAAACATGACAAAATCTGTATCGCATGCCATATCTACCCTTAACCAATGAATACAGGTTTTGATACAGGTTTTGTCATGTGTTATTCTATATATATTTTCAGAAATCACAATCTTCATAGTGACTTGTACAGATGTCAGTTTAGCCTGGCTACCATGTATCAAAGAAGTGGGAATGTAAGCCAGGCTCTCAGACATCTGGATGCAGCTCACAAGTGTGCTGTCAAACTCAAAGACAAATATCTAGAAAGTGAGGTTCTGACACAGAAAGCTCTGGTAAGTTCTGGCACAAAAATTGTTAGTTTTAACGCAGATATTGGTCAACACTATATAAAATTGAGAGACAAAGGTTTGGATATAATTCACAAAATGTAACATCACACATGTGTGTATATACTGTAAGTCTGGAAATTTTCACTTCCATTTAGTTTTCACCTCTGGGTCCAGCACCATAAAACTTAAGAATTACGCAAGTCTAAACATTTTATTCACATGTGGCAGATCTTGAAATATTATTGGCTAAGCAGGCCAATTTGAGAATAATCTGAGACTTTAGTAAATTCTAAAAATTTATTGTGCTGGTGTCATAAAGAAAACCTTCCCCAGAAAGAAAATCTTCCCCTCAGAAAATTTTCTACATGTAAATAGAAAAGCTTCCCCCTTCTCTGCATAGAAAACTTTCCCACCCATCTGTTTTAAGTTTGACTTTTATGTCAGGACAGACACCACCAAATATTTTCCCATAGGCCTCAATGCTAATTTACAAAACTTCAGGTCACTGTCACTCCCATGTTTATTAAATCTGGGTCAAATAAGTACCCTGTGCTGAAAGATCAATATTTTTGATAACAAAATATGCAATCAAAAGTATAGGTTGCCGTTGCATTTCTACTTCAAATTTTCACTTGTTTACAACTCGTAGTATTCCGCACCAAAGGAAAAGATCTATTCTCATATGACCCCCTCCCTTTCAATTTTCATCCGTCAACCCTATAATTTCCAAAGTACTACCAATATTCATGTATCTTTTTTATCACCTTAATTTCACTTATTAATGGCAAAACTAATTTTTTCATTTAATGACCAATCAGATCTCTGGGCTCATTTTACCCTCCGCACAACTTTGGGTGTCCAAAATGTCTGCGCCCATGTTGTAAACAAAAGCTGGTGTTTTTCCTATAGATTTATCCAAAACATTGCCAAAAATGGTCATTTTGCATTTTTTGGAAATCTCACTAACTGTACACCAAGCCCCCTTAATAATGAGGATGGGAACCCAACCTGAAGAGAAACACAGTCTATAATGTGTCACACCCCTACCTCTCAATCCCATTCATTGATATTAACAAATAAATGCATTATATGAAGAAGTTGTCTGTTTTTCTTTCATGATTTTCATTCAGAATTGTTTGTAACGCATATACTTCATTATTTTGAATGATTTCATACCATTATTTACCAATATTGACCATGATATCAAAAAAGGGTAGAAGGTACCCCTTAATAATGGAAAAAGTGACAAAATTTACCATTTTTCTTCACAAAAACTTAAATTTTGGATCATTGCTTAATGAGCATGGAACCAATTAGGCACCAGAAGTAAAGAAGAATTTCTGAAGCTCACTTAAAAGTAAACCATGTCATTTTTTATATCATCAAATTGCTTTAATTGACAAGAAATGAAGTGCACCCTTAATAAAAGTGTAAAACTTCTGGGAGGGATACCCTTACATACAACACATTTCAATAGACTTATTGTGTTCATTTATATAAAATATGTTATGTAATCATTTTCAGACATGTCCATGTTTTGTTTCATCCCTTAATTACAGTCTCATGATGTAAGTAATTAAATACAGAGGGCAGATAACTGAGTCTGACTTTAAAATGACTGACTTTTAAATGGTGCAAAATGATAGTCAAATTGCTTTTAAAAGGATATGATGACATATGTATAGTTCTGTTTCAGATGAAAAACTAAGTCAAATTTTAATTATACTAAGTTTTGAAACCAGTAAAAGTCAATATCAGGTGTTAATTTTTGTCTGGTATGACCCCAAGAGAGTGTTAAGTGACATTTGCTGGAAGGGGGGGGGGAAAAAAGGTGATTCAAACAAAAAATGCATGACTGAAAATTTAGAAAACTTATGAAAACATGCAACTTGAATGAATATTAGATGAGTTAATACAGAAAAAAATATAATTGATACTTTATAATTATCTTTACAGGTACTTGAGTATGATAATTAGATAAAAATCTCTTATTGGACAATATTTCCTGGATTTAAGAAATTGAAATATTCCTTCTACAGGTTAAAATGTTGATAGATTATGAAAAAAATGTTAAAACGCCCTATTTCTAAAGAAATTTTTTATTTACAAATTATCTATTACCCAAATTTAACACAATCTGACCTAACCACAATATGGAAATTCTTGTGTACAGATCAGCATAGGGGGGGGGGGGGGGGGGGGGGTATTTAAATTAATTTTTATACTGTTTACAGTGTATATGGCATGATGAAATATTTTACTGATGAGACTTAAATGCTGAAATGCAGTTTAATACAATTTTCTTAAAAATGAGATGGTTTTTACCTTTACATATATACAACTTAAGGTACAAAATACACTGCATGAGTAAAATGACATGGTCCAATATGTAGATTTTGCCCTCAAAAGAAGAAAATCAACCAGTCTTTACCTCAAAAAGGTCTGATTTTAATTCAAATGGGTTAAAATTTAGAATAGAAACATCATTTCCAAAATATTTTGCTAAAATTAGTCACTATGCATAACCATAACTATATGATTTTTTATAAAAGAACATGTGCATGTTTGTAGGAGAGGGTTGGGGTATACTTGAATTTTCCAAGTACAGATGGAATTTTGACCAATAAATGAAAAAATATTAGTTCTAGGTGTAATATAAAACATACAGATAAAATTAAGAGATCTCAATATGCAACAAATGCATAATAATGTGTGTAGAGGCAACACACCTATTAAATTTGCACCTTGTGGACCCCCAACAGGTGCCCCATTTCATAGAGACCCTCAAATCTGTTTAAAAGTATGAGTAAAAGTGAATGAATTGCAACTTAGGTGATAAAAACGAGAGAAATGTCTTATTTTAAGGCTTCATCCAGCCTACATGTGTCAAATGTGCATTTCTCTATAGGACAGACACCACCAAATATTTTCCCATAGGCCTCAATGCTAATTTACAAAACTTCAGGTCACTGTCACTCCCATGTTTATTAAATCTGGGTCAAATAAGTACCCTGTGCTGAAAGATCAATATTTTTGATAACAAAATATGCAATCAAAAGTATAGGTTGCCGTTGCATTTCTACTTCAAATTTTCACTTGTTTACAACTCGTAGTATTCCGCACCAAAGGAAAAGATCTATTCTCATATGACCCCTCCCTTTCAATTTTCATCCGTCAACCCTATAATTTCCAAAGTACTACCAATATTCATGTATCTTTTTTATCACCTTAATTTCACTTATTAATGGCAAAACTAATTTTTTCATTTAATGACCAATCAGATCTCTGGGCTCATTTTACCCTCCGCACAACTTTGGGTGTCCAAAATGTCTGCGCCCATGTTGTAAACAAAGCTGGTGTTTTTCCGTCAGCTGTAGATCTATATATTGTTTTTTTTTTGTTTTTTTTTTTTTCAAACTTTGATCCAGGATTCTAAATACATATATATGCAATTCCAAAACAAACTGCAATTCACACAATTCTGGGTGGCAGATGATATCAAAATGAAATTTTTCTTTTGGTAATCGCAATCAATTATCTTTTTGTATCAATAATCTTTTAAGTAGCTGAATATTCATTTGCTGATTTAATCTAAAACTCAGATTATTTAAATATGTATCAGCTAATTTATAGATTATTTCATGTCCAAGCAAAGGTCAAAATCTTAGAAGTACCGACAATGCACATTTATTTGACTTTGTTTAATTTGCTCTGTATGTAACTAATTAAGACATAGACTGATTTACTGACATAATTTTAAGGTTCTGGTTTTAAATAGATTGTTAGTACATATACTATTACACTCAAAATATGTAAAAATGTCTCGTACAAGTTTGAATAAAATAAGTGAGAAAGTATCTTAAGAGACCATCTTGAAGTAAGTGAGAGGATCTCTTATAAATTCAAATCTGGAAACATGTTGGATTGACACTCAGCATATGTTTCCATAGTATATTATATTTTGAAATAATCAGTGAACAGATTTATTTGTATTTTCCAGATTAAGGGGAAAAGTTTTCTAAAAGGAAAATTTCCCACATGGGAAAGTTTTATGTATAGTATTCCTTCTGGGTTGAAGGGGGGATTTTCTATGTAGAAAATTTTCTGGGTTTAAGGTTTTCTTTCTAGAAAACTTTTGGAGGGGGGATAGGGTGGGGGGAGATTCTGTATGCGGAAGGTTATTTATATGACACTGGAAACAAATGAGAGAGCAAATTGAAAATGGAAGTGAAATTTTCAAGTTAAATAACTGAAGTATGGACATACCTGCCATCCATGAGACTGGTGAGTTAGGGCGAATTTAAGACGGGGCGAATATAACCAGAAGGGAAGGACCAGAAGGGAAGGTTTGCACAGCACACCACGTAAAAGAGAGAGAGAGAGAGATCCAGTGAAAGTATAAGTGACAGTGTATAATCTTGTGATACTGTATGATGTGGTATGTTCTCATTTTGATAATTGGTACACAAAACATTACAAAGTCTGATTTTGACAAATTATTATACAGGCATTGATTCAGCTTGGAGACTATGGCAGCAGTAAACATGCTCTGAAGAAAGCACATAAACTTGGATCCACTACAACTGATAATGCAGAGCGAATTAAGAAATGCTTCAGAATAGGTAATTGTAGTATCCAATTTATCCTTCCATAAGTTCAGGGGAGACAATCACTTTTTTGTCATATTAGTGGTTTTCATGGACAATTTTTAGTGAACATAAACAGAACACAGAAAATAATTTCTGTAACAACCCTTTTCAGTTATTGATATTTTTAGTTTCTGATGCCTGTTGACATTCTGTGGTAAACATTTGAACTTTACTGTACTTTGGATTGAAATTATAGAAATAAATATACATTATGTTTTTTCAGTTTCAAAGATGGAGGAGGCTAGTTCATCACTAGAAGCTACAACAATATCAGACAGAGAAACAAGGCTTAAATTGTTTGAAACCCTCGGTGATTGCTCCGCTGATAATGGTAACTTTAAAAAAGCCCTAGAATACTACCAACAAATGGTAAGTTTCCATCATAAAAAAGATCAAATTCCCAACATTATGAAACTGAAACTGAAATGCTGTAATGGTTTAGTAACAAAAATGTCATTTTAAAGCACATTGGTATGTAGTTATAGTACTCTGTATCAGTGATGAGCGAAACCAAAAATAACATCACTATGTCAGTGTTGAATGAAACAGAAAATTTAAAACAAAAGAGTTTCATTTTATTATGCTAAATTAATTATTTTTGTATTGTCCATTGATTTTACTTGAAAACGTGAAAGGACATTTTTTTTTATAAAACTATAGGATCAGTATAACAGTTTTAAAAACAATATACCAATCATCTTTAAATTTTGTAAGAAGCAGGGCAAGGAGAACACAAATTGTGAATTTCAAGATCTTAGTTTTCTATTCCTTTGGCCCTTTGAGCAAGGTCAAAACTTAAAAATAGCCCAAACTTCAAAAATCTTAAAACAAACTTTGATATGTATATATCGAAGATGTCATGTCACACTACCCTTGTATATATTGCAGCTACAGTGTGCAATTGAACTTAAGAAGACTCCAAAAGAGATGGCTCCTATATATGTATCTTTAGCTCAAACGTATGCAGATGATAAACAATACAAGAAGGCAGTAGAATTATACAAACTGGAACTTGACTCAAGACAGAATGATCACGAACAAGTAAGAAGAGATATTGTAAACACAAAAGTTGAACAAATTTCAAGTTTTTGATACTGTGAAAAAGTTGTTTGGTGATATAGTTTCACACCTGTAAGTCACCATCGTTTTGGATGAGTTGTAAATTACTACTTTTTTAGATTATCTTGCTTTGAACCATGAAGTCTCTCATTTCTGAACAGCGCAGGTTTGAGCCCCACTGGAACCTAATCTGATTTTTGTTAGAAAGTTTGCCAGTTTACTTACTGAAGGCCATGGTCTCTTCCTGGTTACATTGTAACTGGATTCTTTCCTCAACCATTAGAAATTGGACGGCACCATATAACTGAAAAATTGTGGAGTGTGGCGTAAAACACTGTTCAAAATTCAAAAAGTAAATGACAACATTGACCTATAACAGTATTATAACTCAGCAATATTCTGTTTAATTTAATTATATGAACATACAAAGTGTCTTAATAGACGTTTATAGTTAATTTTCATGCCTACATGTTACAATACTAGATGCAATTTTTAAAACAATGCTGTGAATGACAATCTTTTTGGTAAATTTCATTTTTAGATGATTGCAATATTTACTTTGTCTTGATTACAGATGTGCAGAACGTGGTTAAATATAGCGGAGATAATGGAGCACAGTGGTAAAGGTTATAATGATGTTAGTCAGTCTTATCTGTCTGCCTATAGTCATGCCAGAAAAGCCCATCACAGAAAATTAGAGGTAATATTATTATATTGATGTTGGAGATGTGACAATTTTGCAGAGCCTTACTGCACACATTGTTACCTGACTTACACATTTTCTTGCACTCGTTTGTCTCTGACGACGTATATTTGTGCCCCACAGCACACATTGTCACCTAGGTAAGTGTTCTTGTACATATTGTCACTGGCAGCAGTATGTGTTTGTGCTTTATGGCACATGCCATCATCCCAATTTTTAAATCACGTGTAAAACTGTAAACAATTGACATGAAACTTATATATTATTTTGTTCATTAACTATAGTAATGTTTGCCTAAGTATGAGATTTTCTGTCCAAACATAATGAAATTCAAAACGAAACTAAGCCAGTATAGAAAAACCTAAGCCAATATTGAAGTCAGTATGACGAAATGGATATTCAAGTGAGTGTGGCTGCCATTTTTTCCACATCGAACTGTATGCATATCTATTCTGCACAGATTGGCCTAGTTCGATTCCATATTGGCCAAATTAAATACTAATATGCTAATTAATCACTGATTAATAACCCTATAGTATGAATTGTATCATTATCATATTTTTGCTGAAGTTCACATCATTATGACACCCAAATTGCCTGATGTGAAAAGAGGTACTAGATACATGTTGTCACCACAAACGATTTGTGCCAATGGACAACAATATGTCCAGTGAGTGTATGCATAGATTGTTGTTGGAAACAACTTTTGCAGAGGTGACAATAATATATGTGGTAACTGGAGGTCAGGTGTAAAATTCCTGGTACATATGAGTACCGTAAAAAAGGAGATTGGCTGTGCCCTTTCTAAGTGCTGGGCAGAAGGGTGAAAGTCATTGGTTAATCAGATGTGACTTTTAACAGAGGTCCTGTGTCCTGATATTGTCTGAGTCACATAACTTGGGCAAAGTAGCCTTTTGATTATCATATGAGAGATTCTACCCATTTTTCGGTTAGGACATACTTAAAAAGAAAAGCATTTTATTCCTCACTGGATACTCGTTAGTATTGTGAAAAGTAGGAGTGATATCTCTTGCCTTATCATTATGCTTTATTACCTAAACTTTAAACTAAAGGTTCATGAGACTCCACCCTGCCAATTATATGGATTAGACTATGGGAGCTGTACCTTAACTCATTCACCCCTAAAGACACATTTGGACTGTAAACGTTATTGATTTACAGAAGAGTCCATTGTTTTCTAGGGGTTGAGGAGTTAAAAAACAGTCACTACATGGGCTTTAGTCTGTAGTGTAGGTCCAAATTTTGGAACTGTTGACATATCCATATTAGTGACAAAGTATTGGCAGGATGTAAGACAACTATGTTTTCAATTTTTTGTTTTACATTTGAAATAATTTCTTCTCGATAGGTCCATGCCTTAAAGTCACTGATTGAGGTTCAGAAATATTTCAAACAGAATTCTCATCTAGAACAAACCAAGAAAAAGTTGAACGCAGTCAAAACCAAGCACAACATTAGAAGTGACGATGAGTTGTCTGAGGAAGATGAAAGAGACAGTCAGAAGTTAGATGTCGAGGATGACGAAAATCTGAGTATATCTGAACTATCAGAATCAGGTAAACAATGATCAAATGTTTCAGTCTTGCACTAAAATTGGAAAATATTTACCCTTCACAAGTAGAAAACTGGAAATAATGTTTTTGGGTAAACACAGCTAATGTCCCGTTAATTAGGGCTTTCCACTACTAGTGGAAAACCCTATTGTTATTGTCGTGTTTATTCTTATTATTATTATTATTATTTTTCCTGTCACCACGATTCAACAAAATTGGTACGTTTCACTCAAACTCTCTTTACGTGTTCTTATTCGTTCTCTTCCGAGGATGTGCTGCGAACTTTTTGGGTCAGCCATGTTGGGCCCTATAGGGGCCCGCCCTGTCTTCGTGATTTTATAATGAAGTCTCAATTTGCAGAAATTATTCGTACGATTTCGTTGTGCATTGAGATTTAGATTCTCCTCACTGAGACGAGGATGCATGGTCGACTTCATTTTTGCATATCTCTTAAGGGTTCTGAGATATTCGCATTGAAAATTCGCCGAAAATCACGAATTTTTTACTTCGTCCGAATTTCGAAAAACAAAGTTCATTTTTGGGCATTTTGTCACGTTTTGTGTTGAAAAAATGTCTTATTTTATTCCTACGTCAAATTTTGACGTTGACGTAAATTTTCAAATCCGACGTTTTTGACGTTTTTTTCGAACGTTTTGAATTCTTTTTCACACAATACGTTGAGAAAGTACGTCTTTTATCTCTGTAATGTGTCAGACTGAATTTTTTATTTGGTACTTTAGAATTCTGACCCAAAATGCGCTTTTTCGGTCCTTAGCACATATCTCGTGCACTCTTCTTTCGAATTTCGAATTTTTCGTATCACATGTTACGCATACTTAGTTATTATGAAAACATTTAAAATACTTCAATTCAAATTGATGATTTTGAAGAAATTGTAAGTAAAACGTTGCAGGCCTGTGCATCGATTTTCGTTACGTGTGCTACGGTTGTTCACGTCATTTTGAATCAGTTCATTTGAAAATTCTCAGTAACGATTGACAAAGCAAACGTGCATCGCTGTATAGTTTTTGGAATGTTTTTGAAAAAAAATAAAGGGACTACGACATCCGAACCCAATTTTTGTTTTTCTGTAATTACGTCATAACGTTTGACGCAAAACGTCAAATTTTTTACCAACTGATAGAGAAAGTGACGGGTCATCATATCAATCCATCAAAAGTTTCGTAAAGACAACACTTTTTCAAAAATTAAGGATTTGTATAAACTCGTAAGAATACTGAAATTTTGCTGAGTCAGGTCTAAATTATCAATAAAAACCGTATACGATTGAACAAGACTCGTCGGGCGGAAACTCTGTTATGTTAAATATATTATTTTTCTTTATTTAATATCTCGTGTACTAAAACTCTTTGGATAACTATATGTATGAGATTCCTGTAGGGAATTAAACTAAGATATTTTACAGAATTAGTTACTGAATCTTCGGCACGTGTTGGTTCAAAAAATAATTACGAGTCCCAATTAGAATTCGTGTATAGTGTGTTAGAGTACATATAGGAGAGAGAGAAAACTCGTCTTTTTCGAACAATAAAAACAGTACATGAAAGTATTTCTGAATTTATCATATAAAACGTTAAGGTTGTTCTTAAAACCTTAATCCTTAAAAGTTGTCGTAGAGGGACCGTCTCAAAAACTCAGTGTATGGACACCCATTCGTGTTATATTGCCATTAGTTATCATCATATATTTCCTCTCATTAGTTTTAATTACATCTGTTCTAACATTGTTATATACCCCGCAAACAGATTTGGGGGTATATAGGAATCACATTGTCCGTCTGTCTGTCCGTTTGCTGTCCGTCTGTCTGTCCGTCTGTCTGTCTGGTTAAGAAGTTTTGAAAAGTGAATTTATCTTTAAGTTTAAGTGCTACCTTCGTCAAAAAAGTTGGGGCGGGGGTACATAGGCGTCGGAGCCGGGGGCGGGCTAGGGGGGGGGGCTTAGCCCCCCCACTTTTTTTGCAAAGATCGGCATAGATGTTGAAAATTGGGGCTTAAAGTCGGTTTAAGCCCCCCACTGCCGCGCGTGTGTGTGTAAAGAAAATATACATAAAGTTTCAATTTAATCGAGCAAAAGTTCCCTACGCATAGACCCAGGAGCCAAGGAGCTATCCCCATTAAGCATGTTGATGTGTTTGGATGCAGTAAAATATATCTACGGGTTTCCGAATTTCAAAAGTAGAGGGACCGTCTCAAAAACTCGTAGTAGTAATTTTCTTTTTTTAATAAACAAACAAAAAATAGTATAGGAAATATTATAACAGCTATGTCGGGAATTATGCAAAGAAAATATACATAAAGTTTGAATTTAATCGAGCAAAAGTTCCCTACGCATAGACCCAGGAGCCAAGGAGCTATCCCCATTAAGCATATTAATGTGTTTGGATGCAGTAAAATATATCTACGGGTTTCCGAATTTCAAAAGTAGAGGGACCGTCTCAAAAACTCGTAGTAGTAATTTTCTTTTTTTAATAAACAAACAAAAATAGTATAGGAAATATTATAACAGCTATGTCGGGAATTATGCAAAGAAAATATACATAAACTTTCAATTTAATCAATTTTATACACTGACTAAAAGACAGACACACTTACGGAAAAATAATAAACGCACGCACACATTTATTAGGACTATAAATAGTACCGATTTTCCCCGACACAAACAAACATACATAATTTACAAATGAAGACAGAGACACATACATACATAATTTACATATGAAGACACAGAGACAAGCGGACTGACTAACGGACAGACACATTGACAGACACACAGACCGAAAAAACACGCAAATATACTCATTAAGAATTGTTTCCGACATGAACAAACAAACATATATTTACAATTCGGACTGACGGGTAGACAGTACTAATGCTTACTAAGTATAGAGGCTAGCCCTCCCCGAGAACCAAACCGATATGTATTAGAGCGGGTAGACAATGTGACGGGCTTATAGTAAAAACACATACGCCCCTATACACAAAAGAGATTATCGATTTTTTTAATTATTATTATTCACGCATACGGAAAACAAATATCGGCCGTCAAACGGCTTTTTATCTATTCGCCTCAAATTCATACGCAGAGAGAGAGAGAGAGAGAGAGCAGTAGCGGATTTATGAGGGCGAAAGGAGTGTACTCCCTTGAATGCTAAAATAAAGAGTAAAAGTTTTGTTATAAAGAAAAATGTGTATAATGTGTAAAACTATTTTAAGAAAATACGTAGAATTAATAGAAAGAAGAATTTGTATCCGATACATATACGACGAACTTTTTCAGAACCTCAACCGTGGATGTAAGGTACTCTTGAAATGCACGAGATTCCGATCGTTTTTATATTTTAAAATGAAATTCAAACTACAGCTTTTTTTCTAATAATCTATATATGCTCAGTGAAAATTCTGAGACGCATAACGGCATATTTCAAACTGTAATGATTGAGATAATTTTGCCACCCCTAATATTAAAACCTGGATCCGCCCCTACTTTTTTTTTTATTTTGACAATTAAATATATGTCATGAATATATAATCAAATAGTGAGTATTTATCAATTTTCATGTGTTCTGTATTAAAACATTTCCAGTCTCGATCCGCTCTGCGATTTTTCTTCAACCACCAGCCCCCTCCCCCTCCCAATTTCGTTCCGACGAACCTGTTAAGCACATAAAGGACAGAAAAAATTGGTAAATAAGGACTATATTTTTTGATAGCCTATATCAAAGTGTATCTAAACATATTCAGTGAAACATACGCCATTTTCAGAATTTTTTCGGCGATTATTTCTCATCCAGTCGCCTATATTTACTATAGTGCGAAGTGATATTTACAAAATGAAAGATTAATGGAGTAAAAGGAGAGAGAGAGAGAGATAGAGAGAGAGAGAGAGAGAGAGAGAGTTTGGTAGTTTTATCATTTATGCCAGACATATGATTATGATTTCGGAAAACAATAAATAGGAGTTAAAAGGCATCGTTAATCAAAGGGGTGTTTCGTCCCTACATCCATTTTGTACCAAGATGTTTCGGATTTCGCATTTATCACCTCAGCGAAACATTTCTGTATTTTATGTATAAAAAGTTTTCTATTCATATCAGCGATGAATAACACTTGTTAAGCTTTATATAACGCTGATAATATATACTTCACTGAAATAAAACGAAGCTCCTCCACTTTCCAACTATCTAAATGTCATGTTAATTTCATTAAATAAGTCTTTGTTAAAAATCTTGAGATATTTCATTTCTCAACAAAACAAAATTGGTTTCTTTCTGAATTCAAATCGTTCTGGAAAGCCCATCGTATTCGTATTCGATACGAATTCTAGTTACAGTTTTGTTTTAGTTATTTTTATTTTGTGTACATATAATTATGCTTAATTCATCAACCAAAAACATAAGTTTACATGAGTAAAAAATTTTGACCTTGCTTCCATCAGTCTGTGAAAGAGCACCTTTAGCTATCACTCCCCCTGAAAAACAATAAACTCTTCTGTAAATCAGTGACTTAGATCAGTCCAAATGTGTCTTTATGGGTGAATGAGTTCAATAGACCCTGTCCTCAGAATCAGTCTTTAAATATACTGGCTGTGTGGAAGCAACTGTAGATTTTATATTGTAAATTGTAGATCTGTTATAAACACTATGCTTTGATAATCTGGTTTGTAGGGGACTCAGATGATGACCAAAGTCAAGTTAAAGAACACATTAATTTTACAGGAAGAGCAAAACGAGTGACAAAGGCAAAGGTATTTTATATTTCTTAAACACAAAATATTTTACAATTATTGCATTATTATTGGGTCAGTATGATAAGTTTTGAGAATAAAAGATATGCTCAATTTAAGTCAATATTCACAAGGAAGTCATAATTTTTTTCCTGAATAGAAGAGAAAGTAGCCAATGACTTTCAGTGCTTCTCATATAAATCTGTCAGCTTCTGTTGGAATGGCCGATTCATAAATTAATAGTTGAAGCATAGATTGTGAGATTTTTCATTCACATTTGTATTTTCTGCACTTTTACTTTGTTGTTGCAGAGAAATGAGAAAGGAGAGACCCCTCTACATAGAGCCTGTATTGAGGGCAACTTGAAGAAAGTTCAAAAACTGGTAGAACAGGTTTGTTTTGAAATATAGAAAAATCTTTCCAACACACAACACACTCACATACACACACTGGCACTTACATACAAACATGCACACACTTCAAGCTGTTTGGTTTTTAGCCAACTTGAGCAAAAGTTTCAAGTTTGTTTTTCAGATTAAAAATTGTGTATTGGTATTGGTATTGTTGAAAAATTTCATATTATTGACTTTTTTCTCCATAACTACTTGGCCAATTTGGCACAAAGCATCCATGGATAGCCAGAAGGCATGTCTATTATGGCGACATTACTGCAGCCAAAATTGGGAATACTATTGAAAATAGAAAGGTTTCTGAGTGTGATGAATGTGTTGGCAATTACAGAGACTTTTATTGTTCAACTCGGGAGTGCCTTGGTCCATCCAAGAAGGGAGATATCATGGTGTAATGCAGTGTTTGTTCCATAGAGTGATATTTATCGTAGTAATTTCTATTGAAGTATCAAGATCATTCTTCCGAAGATCTTTGATTACCTAGCTGAACCTATCTTTGACGTCTATTGTTGAGTATCGATAGTAAGACTAGTGAAATCATGTTTTCTGACAAAAATAATAGCAGCTGATTAGTTAAATGATAAGAAATTTTGTTTCATTTTTAATTAATGTTTTGATATTTTATGCAGTAAATTCATATAATTGCATGTTTTCTTCGAACCTAAATTATATTTTAACCAGATGTAAAATAAAATAATTCGAATAAAAATTAGAATATAATTCTTTTTGTACCTCCACACATAAAAAATATTTCACCTGTCCAAGTGTTTAAAGGGTTTATTTTATGTGTCCTATCAGAGAAATGGGGCATGACTTTTTGGAGTTAAAAAATTTGAAACAAAAAGTACAAAATCTTAATAATAAACCTTTGTAAGACAACTTTGACAGTCCTTATGGTAATGGGTATTTGCCATATCCACATTCCTGTGTACACTTTAATTTTTTCGTATATCTGTGCACACATTCTTTACCTTTTTGTACTTCATGGGATTTGAACTTAATTGCTGACCTTTTAGTTACAACTTGTGACAGTATCACTTGGATGAAGAATGTGGGACAATTATATGTGTATGTATATATATATATATATATATATATATATATATAATATATATATATATATATATATATATATATATATATATATATATATATATATATATATATAAACCAGGTTTTGATGTTACAGAAACAAAATGTTCATGTAATATTTGAAATATAGTTTAGTGGTTTCTGAAATGATGTGTTAATTCATGTACATGTATATGCCCTCTGCTATTGCCTTAAGCTTCATGTTATGTTTGTTTAAGACTTGCGTATATAACATATTCTTTATATTTCCTACTCTATCTGCTTGGAAGAGAAATACTGACCAGGATTCTGTAAGGGTAAACAGGTCTGCAGTAGGTTCTTGGGGCTTTCAGGACTAGTACTGCATTAGATTCGACATTGGATGGTAAACCTGACAAAATATCTTCTTGATTATGATGTTGAGTCAATGAATTTCATCATTGCTGTATGTGTGTAATGTATTTATTTGTCTATGGTGACAGCAGATAAATGTTAGATAAATGAATCTTGTCTTCAATGTGTGTACATGTATTTCAATTCAAAAATAGCCAGCTGCATATATTTGCATTGTTGGTTGGTGATTGACACACAAAATGGTAATCAGGCATAACTTTAATCATAGAATATCCATGGAAACATAATTGTACAGTACCTGTTTGGGAGATTTACCTTCTCCATAGAGTTTTATGTTATTATTGAAAATATGAACAATCTCAACACAAATTCTAATGATTATTTCACACTTTGTGAATGACAAAGCGAAGTGCCATATTGTAACTGTAAATAAGGGAGTTAAACAGAAGAGCATATGTAGTATCTTGTAGTTTTGTATTTCAGATTCCCATTAAGTTTCATATTTATATAATAAATATTTATCTGTTTCTGTCAAATACTGATCAAGGATTGATATTTCAAAAAAAAAACCCAAAAAACTGGCTATGATACAACAATTTTTTGTCATACTTTTGCCCCAGTAATGGCCATGAAAAAACCTGATGCTGTTTAAAGGCCTAAACACACAAACTCTTTTTTATCTCTGAGATCTGATGCTGAAATGGGGGTCATAATACATAATATAATAAATAATACATAAATGCGGATTATACATGCCAAATTATGATACTCTGCTTTCTGCCCACTCAACACACACAGGCACACACAAACATACTCACAAATCATTATATAATACATTTTCCATGACAGTATTTTCCCCCCAAAATATTGCCCCTCCTAACAATAAGAGTATCATTCTTATTCTTTTTCTTTGATACATACACAGGGTCATCCCATCAATCCCAGGGATTATTGTGGATGGATCCCACTTCATGAGGCAGCTAATCACGATTTCTATGATATTGTTAAATACCTTGTGGAACATGGAGCTGCGGTGAATGACCGGGGAGGACAACATTGTGGAGGTGTAACTCCACTGATTGATGCCGCTAACTGCGGCAATTTGGATATCATGGAGCTGTTGATAAACAAAGGGGCCAATAAACTGGCAAAAGATGATGAGGTAAATAATAGAGAAGATCTGTTGTAACCAAATAATGATTTGTGAGTAGAGCAAGAATCAGAAATGATTTGTAACAATGTTTAAAATCTTAACATCTTAACAATTTTTAGGTCAACAAAGCCGAAGGTTCATGGTGACCTAATGTAATCATCTTTTGTCTGTCGTCATGTGTTGTCTGGTGTACATTGTCTACCTTATGTTGTTAACTTTTACACAAAACTTCTTTGCAACTTCTTCTCAAGAACCATTGGGTCAATTTTAATCAAACTTGGCAGGAATTATCTCCATGTGAAGCCACATAAAGTTTGCGAATGAAAAGGGACTAGGATCCATAGGGGTTCAAAAAAGGAACATTTGGTTAGTCATTAAAAATCTTCTTCTCATGAAGAAGTGATCAGATTTTTTTCTTATTTGATATGCCTGAATGTTCTGTCAATATCTACAAAACTTGTTAATGATATTGAAGTCTGTTCATAAATGAGCCTTGAGCAGGTGCTTGAAATGTCATAGGATACAGTTTCATACAAATGGATGATTAACTTAAAACTGATTGACTTTTTGAATGTAAAGATATATCAGAAAGTTGTTAGGAATAGTCTAAGGATCATGGTTACAAAGTTTCAAGGCCATGGGTTAAAGATCAAGGTCACAGGCACCTAAATACACAGAAAATGTTAGTTTTTCATTAACATTTAGACATTTTTGTCTTCCTCTGAAGAATTAATGGTTCAATTTTAACTACACTTTGCAAAACAGACCCCATTTTTGACTGAGTTTATTTTCAATGTTGTGGATTAGAAGAGGTCAGATTAATGGGGGATGAAAAATGTGTTGGTGTTAGTTGATTTTTTGTCATCTTTGATTACTCTGTTATTTATACCCATTTTACAGGGAAATACAGCATTAGATTGTTTGAGGTCCTGGAAACAAAGATGTGAAACACCGGATGATGATTTGTTGTATAAAGTACAACAACTGGAACATAAACTTTCAATGGAAAATCCAGGTAAAAATTTGAACATTAGCTATCATTGAAAAATTCAGGTAAAAATTGGAACATTAGCTATCATTGAAAAATTCAGGTAAAGATTGGAACATAATCTATCATTGCAAAATTCAGGTAAAATTGGAACATAATCTATCATTTGAAATTCAAGGTAAGATTGAAATATAAACTGTCATTAGAATTCCAGGTAAAATGGAACATAAGTTGTTGTAGGAAATTCCAGGTAAAATAAGAACATTATCTGTCATTGGAAATTAATGGTATAATAAGAACATTATCTGTCATTGGAAATTAATGGTATAATAAGAACATTATCTGTCATTGGAAATTAATGGTATAATAAGAACATTATCTGTCATTGGAAATTAATGATAATAAGAACATTATCTGTCATTGGAAATTAATGGTATAATAAGAACATTATATTGGAAATTAATGTCATTATTGGAAATTAATGGATAATAAGAACATTATCTGTCATTGGAAATTAATGATAATAAGAACATTATCTGTCATTGGAAATTAATGATAATAAGAACATTATCTGTCATTGGAAATTAATGGTATAATAAGAACATTATCTGTCATTGGAAATTAATGATAATAAGAACATTATCTGTCATTGGAAATTAATGATAATAAGAACATTATCTGTCATTGGAAATTAATGGTATAATAAGAACATTATCTGTCATTGGAAATTAATGAATGTCATTGGAAATTAATGATAATAAGAACATTATCATTGGAAATTAATGTATAATCATTATTCATTGGAAATTAATTAAAAGAACATTATCTGTCATTGGAAATTAATGATAATAAGAACATTATCTGTCATTGGAACATTATCATTATCTGTCATTGGAAATTAATGGTATAATAAGAACATTATCTGTCATTGGAAATTAATGATAATAAGAACATTATTGTGGAAATTAAGTTAATAAGAACATTATCTGGAAATTAATTAATAAGGTCATTGGTTTGATAATTTATTTATTGTAATGGTATAATCATTATGTCATTGGAAATTTATATCTAAGAACATTATCTGTCATTGGAAATTAGGAACATTACATGTGAACAATCTGTCTTGGAAATTATATATAAGAACCTGTCCCTTACTGTCACAAATTACATAAGAATCATTATCTGTCTTTGGAAATTAGGGAGAAAATTAATGTGAACATTATCTGTCTTGGAAATTAATATAAGAACATTATCTGTTGAAATTAATGTATAATACACATTGGAAATTAATGGTATCTGTCATTGTTGGGTATAATTTGTAAGTTTTACAAGGAATTCAGGTAGTTTGTTTATTTATGTATTTTAACAGTTTATTCTTTTTTGGAACTACAGTGGTGACACAACATAACCAGTCTTTATAGGGAGGTGGTCTTTATATTGATACACAAATGGTACTGTTGTCGTCTTTTTGAAAGCACACAGGTGGTCGCTAAAGCAAGTTTTACTGTACATGTATTATGATAAAAAATTATGACATTCACTTTGGAGTTTCTGATATTTTATGTGGTTGAAAAACAAGAAAATGGCTTCTATACTGATAATTTCTTTTGGTTAAATACATACATAGACAGCATAATTCAAATGAGTGTAGAGGAACACATTGTATGATTTTTACTTGGGTGTGTTTGTGCACATGGTTTAAAATGTGATATCTGTTAAAGCAATCTCACCCAAACGTGATGTAAACCAATTTACATCATAATTACAATTAATTATTTTGGTATTATATGGTATTTTGTAGGCACTATTTGTTTACTTAGCTGAAGAGTGACAAGATGTCAATATCATTAAATATTTGTGAACATTTAGACAAATTTGTTTTTCTTGTAGCACCATGTATTGTTAGAAGTGACATACAAAGGTCCCAGGGCACAAGGACTTTACATTCATGTAGTGAAAACAATACATTTCACAGCAGTCTGCCAAGTTTGGCTGTACCTAAACGAAACAATACAAGAGATCTCAGGTAAAATCTCTTTAGTCTCTTATTCATGTTTTACTTTATCTGAAGACAATAATGCTATCTATATGACAGTCTAAGACCTTTTCACTCACCCAGGTGAAAATCTGTGATTGGCTGCTTTCTGCTTTCATGTCAATATGTGTAGTTTGAAAACTTTTAAACAACTTCAGATTATTTTGAAAAAATTACTTACTAAAAATTGATATTGATTGTCTACAGCTAAGGGTCACAATTTTGTTTAATTCATTATCCTTGCTCCCCTGTTATCTAAATGGCGAATCTAAAACTTTAGATAAAAAAAAGATGCTATCTTTATGTATCTTCCTCTTTACTTGAAGACAAATAGCAAACAAACAATGTACATACTTATAAAGAGCCAGTACAGTCAATTCTGGATAAACCACTAGCTTTTTTTATTTAGAAATTATAGTGGTAGATTGACCCTTTCAACCCTACAGGCCATAATAGACTGTTCTAAACAATAGAAAAGAGCATACCATCTAGATATTTAGGGATGAAAGGGTTAAGTAATTATCTTGTTTATCTAATTCTTCAATTACCTGGTCTTACTACTCACAACAGTGATCTCTAGCAACCAATTAGCCGCTTCATCCGTGGAATATCGAGATAACTGACGATTTGAAATGGACGTTTGTTCTAAATATGGAGTGGCAGATTGCGATAATAAAATTTGCAAAGAGTATTTCATATGGCAGAAAAAATCTTCTGAAAAAATCTTGTGTAATTGCAAGAATGGCGATGAATCGAGTGGTGATAATATGAAAATTGTGAGAATTGACTGTAGTTCTGTACATAAATTGTGGAATTCAAGAGTTTTGGACCGGAGATCATGTTAATATTACAGAAGCATCTTTACATGATATAATACAAATTAATTTACCTATAGACATACCATTTAGATGGTCTCTTTTTGGGGTGTCAATTAGGTTATTTTACTTGTACTCTGTAAAAATCACGGTTCAACCTTAAAATGACAAAATATGTTGTGATTAGAAAGATGAATTATTTTATGAGATGACTTGACATGGTTATTTATTTTGTATTGATTTTTATGATAGACATAACCTTTTAGGTAGTTTCTTACAGGGAAACTTATTATTTTGAGTTGTATGGTGTATATTTGCAAATTCTTTTATTGATATTAGTCAGGAAACATAAAGTTGATTCAAAATGTGTAAATCTTTTTACACAGGCGAGTGGTATCCAGTGATTCCGATAGTGAGGAGGAGAGAAGTAACACCGGAAATAGTGTTGATACATCAGAAAGACACACAGACTCAGAGGACATGTATCCCAATCCTTTAATGGACTTACATCCATGTACAGGGTCACAGAGTGCTACAGAATCTTATAGAAGTGCTATCAGTTATGTAGGTCTAAGTGCTAATAGATTAGCTGCCTCACAAGGTGCCCCAAAATTTAATGTGACTAAATCTCAGATAGAGCCTCGACCTTTTGTGGAAGAGGAAGAATTTGTAGATGATGATTGGTTGATTGATGACCTTGGAAGAGAAACGAAGAGGAGAAAGATCGATGTGAACAGTGTGTTTTCTACCAATACTGGTCATAGACAGCACTATAGTTCAAAAGATAAAAAACTGAAAAGGAAGATCCGTACCTCTGAAAGTGAAAGTTTGTCTGGTAACGTGGACTTAATCTGTGATACTAGTGTAAAGTGTGGTTATAAGGAAAATGAAAAGATATATACAATAGACGCTGATGTCAGTGATGAGGATGCTTCAGATGAAGATATCATACAAACTGTCAATAGAAGGTCTGATACTTCACAAAGTACAAAAGTACTGAGTGAGAGTGACAACAGCAATGATAGCACCGGATTCCGTCACAGACGGTTGAGAAGTAAACCAAAACAACTCAAAATGACAAACTTTGGTATCATGAGACCTGATACACAAAGAAAAGATAATTCTGTATCCATGGTAACAACGCAATCATCAAATTCTTTTTCTTTGTCTTCTGATGGAAGAGAACTTGTGTCAAACTCTATTCAAAGCAGTTTTGGAATGTCTGTGCTCCAGCAGCCGTCTAGATATGGCTTTGATCTTTCCAGTATATCAATGCCAGTTACAAAAGTCAAAGTGAGAGTCAAGGATAAGCTCTTGATCATCCCAGTGTTTGAAAAGTAAGACATCTCTTCTCAATGTCTTTTATTTGTATTTAATAAGTTTTTAGGTCACCTGAGCAAAACATGATTCCTAGGTTATTTTGGCACAAAGTATTATATAGCAAATTTTAAAGAACATTTTGTATAAATGTTCTTCTTAAAAAATACTGGGTCCAAATTTGGAGCGGTATAATTATGCATCTATTTTATTTGATTATAAGCGTTGTGGGAGTATTGATGAGTGGAGTGGAAGCTTTAGTATAGATTCTGGAGTAAGAATTCTTTAACACCTGCCTTATGGGGTGACAGTATTTCTGCTTAAACGTATGTTGTAGCTGAATTAGCATCTGAACATATATGTAACCTTTTCTGCATGGAAATATCTGTGTTCATGTATTCTAGGGCATGATCCTAGCAGTATGGATCTGTCTCCACCTCTTTTAAGATTTATAGAGACAAATCTTCATTCTCCTTAGTTGATTAACTCATCAACTCCTGTGTTCACATTTAGACTCACCCAAGTCAATAAATAGTATGGTCTACTGTCATAACTGAGGAGTGAACAAGTTCATATTGCACGTAAAATTATTATAAAATTTTTATTCTAAATCATATACCCCTGAATTCTGACAGTGGACTCAACCATTAATGTGACTAAGAGATTTATGTGTTAAAGCTTCTTTTGAAACTGATGCTGACTGTAGTAGAGTTAATCAGAAAAGGTAATCTGACATTAATATTTTACAGGGACATAAGTCGATGTATATCTTGGTTAGCACAGGAAGCGTCCCAGAGATATTACAAGCTGACAGGTTTACAGCCGATACTTAGCCTTACGACAGATGATGGCGGGATTCTCACTGCTGATGATCCACTAAGTCTCATTCTGTCATCAAGTGAGGAGGTAAGAGGCTCAGCATTTCCTTACTTTTTCAGAGGTCAACTATCATGAAAAATGTTGATGGTCTTGTTGGCCGATTAGGCTGCTTAGCATTCAGTGGAACAGGCCAGTTGTATTGGTCAGGTCCAGCAAAGATAATGTGTTTGACCGTGGCCACAGCGGCACCTGCTCTGAGTTGGGTTCCTTCCCATGATTTAACAGAATTTATGACTTTGATTTTCTCAAGAAACGTTTTCAAATGTCGGCTCTAAAACTTATCAGAAACAAAAAGTAGCAAATTTTCAGGATAAAAAATGAATATATTATTTATGATAAAAATATTTTGCAACTTGTTAGTTATGTTTTTGTTCGACGTCTGTACCATTCACAAAAGGTTAGTACTGTCCATGTCCTTGTGAATGGCAAGCAGCTTTAGTTTAGATATCTACAGATTCAACAGCACCACACTTGAAGTGCATGTACGTTATTAGTGAGAGGGTGTGATTGAAAAGCTTTCACTTTAGAAGTCTTCTTCCTTAAATCAGAATATTTATGAATTAATTTTTTTGTCCGTTAATCGGACACAGGTTTTAAAATTTATATGGTCACACCATATATCATTGACCTTTGCTGTGGGTGAGTGAAAATTTATAAAGACCAATTCAAGGATTCACCGAACACAGAATCCGTCTATGTTAACAAAGCCTGCTTCCAGTAGGATACACATTTCAGTCAATTCATTTCCTTCTGGTATGCTCATGTTTCTTATGTTTTCAAAATCTACTTCTAATGCAAATCCACAAAAACATCATAGTTTTATTGGTAATCAAACAAACAGTATTTACCTCAAATTGTTTGCTTGCAGTTTACATATTTCCAGAAATAGTAGATTCTGTAACTGATACCAGACTGGACTTGGATTTGAATTGTGGAAATTTATGAGGGGGTTTCTGATTCTGAAAAAGAATACCGAAAAATACACCTACTATTTTTTTTTTTAAATATTTCTGTATGTTTTTATGTTGTGCTTTATAAATTCAACTACCTATGATTAATCCTACATGTAGGTAGTTGAATTCATAATGGCAAAATCAGTTCTTCTGTGATTTAGCTATATTAAACTCACCTATGATTTAGCCAAATGATTTCCCAAAAGTCCTAATTTGTTTGAAGATCTGATCTTTTTATATGTCCGCCTTTAAGACCCATGTATATTGGCATCACCCTGTCCGTCCATTTGTTTGTTCATCTATTCATTCGTCCATTCATACGTCAACATTTAGCTTGTTAATTTTACTTTCCTGTATCATGTGTAATTTGCTATTAATGACAGTATCTTCTATAAATTGATTGGTCCATACAGATGATATGTCTATCAAAAACCCTTGACACCCCACACCCCCATCCCAACATCCTCCAGCATTTTCAGTTCACAAAATCTTCAATAATAACATAGTCAAATATGGAATATACATTTCAGATCATAGGTACAGTTGAAAATTGGGATTTACCTCCCCTTTATCAGCGATATCAACAAGTATGCAAGTCTCTCAACATTGGTAAGTTTTGTCTTTTCTTTGTGTGGTATTTTTTAAGTGATATCTTGTGCCACTCTCTATATTTTGTAACTTGCCAGGACAGAAGTGACAGTTGGTGCAGAGAGCCAATGTCATACCCTGTTGTCATCTTCAGTGGAAAAAAACAGTAGCCCTTTTATCTTTTTAGAATGTGGTTTTGATATTTTACATTAGATTCCTTGATATCCATTGGTGTCTTGATATTTTATTGAGAGACCTTGAACCTTTGATTTAAACTACTTTACAAAAACTTTCATCTTGGCTTGTAGCGTTTGAAATGTTAGGAGAGCATGTTTCATTGATATTTTGCTGAAATGTAATTTTATGAAGTTTTTAAGTATTTCTTAAGACTGGAAAAAGAAATGGGTAATTTTCACACTGTCTGCTTGTTCGTGAAACCTTTGAAGGGATTTGGACAAAATTGTACAGGAAGCAAGTGCTCAAAGTCCTCTACTACATTTAAAATTTACAGCCAGATTGGCTCAGGGGTGGATCCAGGATTGGCAAAATATGATCTGAGGAGATGTCTCTTTTTGATAATTATTAACTTCCAGTTGTGGAAGAAAATTATATTTAACACTTCCTGAAATATGTATTATTTAAAGCATTTTTTACATCTTCCAGTGTGCTACAGAAATATTAAAACTATTCTACAATCATCAGAAAACAGTGGAAAGTTACATCTTGCTGACTTAGCACTGAGAGCAGCACAGATGCAACCAATATTTCGAGCACTACATTGTCAGAGGAATCTGAAGGAGTTACATGTAACTGGTGAGTTTGGCCTTGTAATATTACCTTGATTCTATTAAAGCCTGTAGATGTGTTATTTCCCAAATTTCTGTGACTTTGTACGTTTTGCATTGCGAGTACAGATATACAATGACAACCAATATAAATAATCCGCCTTTTATACCTGTTGTGGGACTTGATTATCTGAAGAAACAATTACAAATATGTCAGCTGTAACCTTTGGAAAATCTCTTGAGTCACGACCTTGGATATAAATTAATAAAACTAAGTAAAAGTGATCAAAAAGGTTTCAACTTAGACATTTTCTTGCTTGAAATCAGTGTAATCAGGGTCATTTTATAGAATGACCCTGTGGTCACTTTATCGCACACTAAAATTTTAATTTTACAGGTGGGTAATATATATCGCTGCTGCGATAAAATGACCCCCCTTATGGAAAGTACTGAAAGTACTGATATGAGTCGATGGCAATCGTAAGATTTAATGAGGTATAATACACTAAACATTTTTTAATTTGGTAAAATTAGTTTTACAAAAAAGTAACCAAAATCGGGCCAGCATTTGGTCTAATGTGAGTACTGATGACTTATTTAGTATGCAACAAACTACATATAGATCAGCGATATGATTATAAAATCTTGTGCTTATAAACATCGTTTAATCAATATTAAATTTCTAGGGCAGTATTATACCCTTCCTATAAGTAGCCTTAAATCTCCAGGTCAATACATGTACATGTAAAACATTTTCCCAACTTCAAAGACTGTCGCGAGTTTCTCACCAGTGAAGATCATGTGAATGAAAAATGATGGCAACTTCTATGACAAATCTTGCCAATACACAGTAAGGAAAACTTGACCAAAACTCATTTTGTAGTCTAGTCTTTGGCTTTGAATGTTAATTTTATCACAAGAGTATGGTAAAAAAATATTTGAAATGTAACATTCTAAAGCAAATTTTTAATATATAAAAATTTATAAAGGACGACGAACTGACCTTTAATAGCATATATTTTACCAAGTCTTGTAGACCTATATTTTTCAGCGAATTGTTACTTTATTTTCGTCATTTTAAAAAGCAAAAGTATAGGAATAAAGATGTGATTTGGAAATCTCAATCTTGAAGTTGAGTTTATGTTGCTGAAATGCACATACATGTGTAATGTTGAGTCAATATAATGTGTTATTAACCCCATACTGCAAAATGTGCTTTGACTTGTTCCCAATAAACAACTTAACATAACATAACTGCGTTGATGTTTCATCGACTCGTAAAAACTAAGAGAACATGGGTGAATTGCTGTTGTACCATTAATGACTCAGGTTCTGTATTGAGATCCATTGTTGTTGTAACATTAATGATTCAGTTTCTGTATTGAGATCCATTGCTGTTGTAACATTAATGATTCAGTTTCTGTATTGAGATCCATTGCTGTTGTAACATTAATGATTCAGTTTCTGTATTGAGATCCATTGCTGTTAATGATTCAGTTTCTGTATTGAGATCCATTGCTGTTGTAACATTAATGATTCAGTTTCTGTATTGAGATCCATTGCTGTTAATGATTCAGTTTCTGTATTGAGATCCATTGCTGTTGTAACATTAATGATTCAGTTTCTGTATTGAGATCCATTGCTGTTAATGATTCAGTTTCTGTATTGAGATCCATTGCTGTTGTAACATTAATGATTCAGTTTCTGTATTCCATTGCTGTTAATGATTCAGTTTCTGTATTGAGATCCATTGCTGTTGTAACATTAATGATTCAGTTTCTGTATTGAGATCCATTGCTGTTAATGATTCAGGTTCTGTATTGAGATCCATTGCTGTTGTAACATTAATGATTCAGTTTCTGTATTGAGATCCATTGCTGTTAATGATTCAGGTTCTGTATTGAGATCCATTGCTGTTGTAACATTAATGATTCAGTTTCTGTATTGAGATCCATTGCTGTTGTAACATTAATGATTCAGTTTCTGTATTGAGATCCATTGCTGTTGTAACATTAATGATTCAGGTTCTGTATTGAGATCCATTACCAGGCACCACTTGTGTAGAACTTAGTCCATATGTCTGAGAATATACTTTACTTCATCTGCTCAGCCAATCATATTTCAGGATTAGTAGAAGTAGATTAAAATTCCCAGACTTGAGTAATATTCATGTTTTGAGTAGGTGGGCCCAGATCATGGAAAACTTTATTCTGGGGTTATATTACCCTTTAATCTGTGAGAACCTCTAACTTCTTAAAAAACATCAGGTTCATTTTCTTCAGATATTGTTGTGTTGTATAACTCAAGAATCTTTCACCCATATGCTTGGCACTTACTGCCATTGAGAAGTGAGTGTTCTTTAACATGCTGACACCTACTATGACATGGTACCTCAGTTCTTAGTCTCAAGTGAAGGACAGAAAAGGCAGCCGCCTCTCATAGGCTCAAACCTATGACCCTCTGATTGTGAATTGAACACTCTACCACTGATATTTTCTTCAGATTTGGATGTAGCAATAGTAACAAAAAATTAGGACATTATGACCCCTGTATCAGGTGTTCTGTACATATGATAATGTATGTGGATGAGTTGAGTATACAGTTGAGGGGGATTATACTGGAATCTGTACATATGATATGTGTGTGGATGAGTTGATTATACAGTTGAGGGGGATTATACTGGAATCTGTACATATGATATGTATGTGGATGAGTTGATTATACAGTTGAGGGGGATTATACTGGAATCTGTACATATGATATGTATGTGGATGAGTTGATTATACAGTTGAGGGGGATTATACTGGAATCTGTACATATGATATGTATGTGGATGAGTTGATTATACAGTTGAGGGGAGATTATATGAAAATCACCCTGACCATCTGTCTGTCTGACTCTAGATGCAAGCTTGTCATCACAACTCCAAAACTGATGAATTGATTTCAAAGAAACTCTGCTTAATGAAGGATCAGATTATGTAGAATTGCATGAAGGAACAGGATTGCTGTTTGTTTGTTTTTTACCAGAGTAATGGCCCTTTGGGCTTACTTTTTTATCCATATGCATATGACACTTGGTCATTGCAACTCCCCCTACACTGATGTATTAATTTTTTGATATGATTTATAGCCAATTAGACTTAGATTAACTCATGTTGGAATGCTGAATTTGATAACATTTCCTGTATAAAAAGTGATTTAGTAATAAGTAGCTCAATTTTAGGCAGATCTTAAAACACCCTAGGTGGCTATGAAAAACATATTCCCACTTGCCATTCCTACATTACAGTTGATGTCCGTAGACAAAACTTGACCTTGGACTTTGATCTACTTTTCAAAAATTTTAACCTTTTTAAAATAGCTATCTAAATATTTTAAACAATGAGGGATAGGGCTTTGATATTTAACAGTTAGATTTCTTATTACGAGATCTTGTATTGGTACATTGGCCTTTGACCAAGTGACCTTGGACTTTGACCTACTTTTCAAAAAGTTCAAACTGAACTGGAGAAATCAAAATATTTATCATTCCTTAACCTTGACCTTAAAACCTGACATCTGTGTGTCAAAAACCCATCTGAAAATTTGCACTCATTTTCTGTGAGCTTTGTTGTCTTCTGACAAATCTTGAATAAAGCGTACCAAGCTAGGGGGGACTATTTCTCTCCATGGCTGTGGTTTGACAACTTTAGTTTTGTAACTGGTATCTTACTAATATTTTACATGGGTATGTTTAAAGGTCAAAGGTCATGGAAACGTATACACTTGTATATGATCCATATAACCAATTGATACATTATAATTTAAAAAAAAACCTGGATCTGGAAAACCACATTAATGTACTTGTTTCAAACAAGGTTTGAATTGTCGCAGTGGAAGTCCGGAAATGGTGACATGTTGAGCCCTGTACATCTTGTCAACTATCCTGTATCACTCAGTAATTCAACTACATTTTGTACCTGCATCTCCTGTCAATTTATCTATCAACATCCGCCATGTTTTACACAATTATATGGTATTAGACATCACAAGATGTTACATCTTATATATTTATTGATAATTATTGTATTAACAATTTTTACATGACTCCCACATTCAGGGAGTTTAAAGGTTTTTTTTTAAGTTAATGTTTAAACATCTGTTATATATATTGCTGTGTTCATCAATATTTCTGATAGATTATCTACTCTGGTGAGGAAACTTGATCGTAATAAAGATCTGTTATAGCAAATGACATCTGTTAAACATTCTGTATCTTTTTTTTAAAGTTTTTAAATGTATTCTTTCACCAAATTTGATATATCTACTTATTATTTTTCAAACGTCTGTCTTTTAATGAGAAGTATAAAGGTACAGCAATATCTGTAATGCTTTGTTCAGTGTTTAATTTCTGTGTGTCCAGTTATATCCTCTTAGCTGGTAAAAATGTTCCTTATGGGGAGGTTGACATGTTATGTATTGTGACATCAATATAATTGTAACTTTACTCTGAAACTATCATCTGGGTCATTACATATCTGCTTATAGATGTATATCTGATATGTCACATATAAACTACACAGGACTGTGGTGAAATATGGAAATTAGGCTGATATATATATATATATATATATATATATATATATATATAGTCAGGCCTTTTTCTGCTAATTTTGGCTAAAGAATAGAACACATGTAAATCCACATGCAATGGATTCTCTTTTTACATTGTATTTCCCCATTCAATGTTAAAAGTGATGAAATCCTTTTGTTTGAAAATTTGACATTCATTTTGTCCGTCTCGTTAGTCATTTTAGTGCTTTGTGTGTGTGTTTTTATATATACACACACACATAAATATATATATATATATATATATATATATATATATATATATATATATATATATATATATACATACATACCTGTTTGATGCTCTACTTCCAAAAAATGAAAATAGCCACAACTCCATTTTGTGTTTTATGTATTTTTTAACTGCACAAATGATTGTGGATTTTGTATGAAAAGTAAACAAAAAATTTTATATTTACAGAAAAATTATAGGAAATTGAAAAAAATGTACATTTAATCCTAATTAAAGACTAGTCACTTACTTGACAGTTTATATTTGTAATTAATTATAAAATCTAATAACTATGCATTTATGATTTATCCTCATTTTGATCTGTTATTGAAAGATATGGTAAATCCAGTAGTATCATATGGGATAAAAACATTGAAATCTGGAATTAATTATTGTTTGTAATTAGTGTATACTGGCATTAGTCATTCTGATACAGTCAAAACATGTGATACAGTCATTGAATGCTACCAGCCAGCGGCACCAACAATACTTCTTCAGTGTATATGTCATATGGACACACAGATATGCTGGACATTATCAGCTGAATTCATCTAATTCAGACCTTGCTGAATATTAAATTTTCTCAAATAAATCTGGATAGTGACCATTTCTTTTATCTTGTGTTTTAGTCCTCTCTCCACCAAAGACTTATGTGGGTGTTACTGGTCAGCAGGGGATGACCATCTCTTGATATTCCAATTTTTCATTTATAATATAGTTTAAGATCTTTAGCATCCCTTCGATAACTGCTGAAAATAATAGAATCTCTTGGTACCAAGATACTCTCCCTTGTTCAAATTCTTTAACCTAGAAGGTGATCTTACTAATTTCAGTAACTGGAGAGTGAGTCTATTTTGATTGGTAAACATATGCAATGCTGCTTTTGGGACTTTTACAATACCTGGTATTTCACAGAAATGCATACATTTGACAATTTATAAACTAAACAAAGAAATCAGTCACAATTAAATATTGTACAATTGTATTCATGTTGTCGACATATTTTTCACAATTATTCACTTATACTTTCAGGGAACAGATTTGGAGATTCTGGAATGTCCGATCTTCTAGAGGCTCTTCCGTCCTTACAAAATCTCACTGTCCTTGACCTATGTTGCAATGAGGTTAGTTCATCTGGGGTCAAGAAATTATGTGATAGCCTTGTTAAGAATGGTGATAAAGGTGATCAACAGATATTACAGGTAATTGATTACTGTACAAGGTACATATTTCACAAGAAAATGATATACTGAATACATGTACAGTAAAACCTCATTATAATGCCATCATTTAACATTTGTTTAGCCAAAATTTGGCATTACAAAGGGTCTTGGCGATAGGTCGAGGGAAATCTTTAATGAAATTAAAGGAAATGTGGACTTTAAAAAATTGTGGTGTTTAGCGAGGTGACAAATGAATCGGGGATATTATAAAGAGGTTTTACTGTATATATGATACACCATATATACATGAACCAGTTCTCCAGATAAGCTGCATATTTTTGTATTTTATGTATTAAAAAAAATAAATGGATACACAAGCAAATTAAAATCCATGTGTAAGATACCCATGCAAATCAAAACTGAAACGTAAAATTAAACACATTGGATCTGAAACCTGCTGAGAGATAAAATATTAAGTTCACTTGTTCTGATTGGATCTTGGTCATAATCTGTGTTAAAACTCTGTAGTGATAATGCAGTCAAGCTGACACAAACCAAGGTGTTTAAATTATGGACTTACATTGTACAGACAGTTAAATACAGATTAATTAACCCTTTGAACCCTGGCCACCTGAAATGAGCCATTCTCTCACCCTGCACTCCTGGACAGAAATGTTAAAAGTTCAAATAGCTCTCATTTCCTTTATTTTTTGTTTTTAAATTGATTATTATGATAAATCACGACTTTCATAATTATCTACAGTCATCTGAATCTTACTCCAGTTTAAAATTGTTTTGTCTCTCGTTACCCCCATTATTAGAGTTCAACAACAGTTTGAGAACTTGATCAGCTCTTAGTGTTAACACAGTTGAGTGCCTTTTACTCATAATGTTTAGCCAAATTACCAAGCAATGTTTCTAGAAATGTTTTACAGTTTCACAGGAGGCATGATTTATCAAATACAAGATGTTATAGGAGCTCTGATTGGTCAGTGAGAGCTATAAAAATTCTAAATAACGGAATGACTTCCTGGCTGGAAGAACGGACACCAGGGTATACAGGCGTTTATGTTATGGACGTTTTTCCGGCCTCCAGGGTTCAAAGGGTTAATGATAATATAGCAGCTAAACCTTCAAAGTAAAATCAATGGCAATCGTTATATGGCAACAGAATTGGAAAATACCCACTTGACAGAAATTTTGTGGGTAAAAATACCCACTGGATTTGGAAATGATGGGTATTATACCCAAGTGCTCTGAAAGTTATCTGGAGCTCTGCGTGAAGGGTGTGTATTTGCATACAAACAGACACAAGTGACAAAATTAGGGCTTTTCAGGTGTCAATCAACTTGTCTGCATGCAAAAATGACTTGTCCGAAAATCAAGTGTAAAATTTAAAGGTATTATTTTATGTTTAAATAAGAATAATCTGTATTGCATTGATTTTTGTCTTCACCAATTTCACTTGTTGTTTTGGACAAGTGAGAAATAAAATCTACTTGTCAAACTGCAAGATGGACTTGTCATGAACAACCAGACAAACCTGATTGCTCAACCATGCTTTTTAACCTCTTGCCAGTCCAGTGTCATTTTGCAAGCTGAACATTTAGGGTTTGAATGCTGGCTTAACAAGTGAGTTCCTTTGCCAAATGTATTATAAGTGAATATCATTGGTCTATTAGATGAGACCAGTTCCATGTCAGGTTACCAAGATCCCACACTGACCATTGGCATAGCCACCCCATAGCATGGGTTGCAATTTTAGGTACCTCACATTAAGCTGGTAACATCTTGATATGATGAAAAACTGATGACAGACCCTAGCTAAAACTACATCAAAATAAATAAATCACAGCCAAATGCTTAGATATATAAGTTAAGGCTATTCTTCTTAACCTTTGTTTCTGTCCTATCAGAACTTAATTACATTTTTATTGTTATTGATATGATCCACAATGTTGTAAATATCATGTAGGTGCTGCAGTCCATCATGGTGTTGTATTTTTACAGGGGATCACAGATGTAGGCATGGTGTTGTAAATATCATGTAGGTGCTGCAGCCCATTATGGTGTTGTATTTTTACAGGGGATCACAGATGTAGGCATGGTGTTTTAAATATCATGTAGGTGCTGCAGCCCATTATGGTGTTGTATTTTTACAGGGGATCACAGATGTAGGCATGGTGTTTTAAATATCATGTAGGTGCTGCAGCCCATTATGGTGTTGTATTTTTACAGGGGATCACAGATGTAGGCATGGTGTTTTAAATATCATGTAGGTGCTACAGCCCATCATGGTGTTGTATTTTTATAGGAGATCACAGATGTAGGCATGGTGTTGTAAATATCATGTAGGTGCTGCAACTCATTATGGTGTTGTATTTTTACAGGAGATCACAGATGTAGGCATGGTGTTGTAAATATCATGTAGGTGCTGCAGCCCATCATGGTGTTGTATTTTTCACAGATGTAGGCATGGTGTTGTAAATATCATGTAGGTGCTGCAGTTCATCAGGTGTTGTATTTTTTATAGGCACAAATGTAGGCATGTGTTGTAAATATCATGTAGGTGCTTCAGCCCATCATGGTGTTGTATTTTTATAGGAGTCCACAGATGTAGGCATGGTGTTGTAAATATCATGTAGGTGATGCAGTCCATCATGGCGTTGTATTTTTACAGGAGATCACAGATGTTGGCGTGGTGTTTATAAATATCATGTAGGTGCTGCAGCCCATAACGGTGTTGTATTTTTACAGGGGATCACAGATGTAGGCATGGTGTTTTAAATATCATGTAGGTGCTGCAGCCCATTATGGTGTTGTATTTTTTACAGGGGATCACATGTAGGCATGGTGTTTTAAAATATCATGTAGGTGCTGCAGCCCATTATGGTGTTGTATTTTTACAGGGGATCACAGATGTAGGCATGGTGTTTTAAATATCATGTAGGTGCTACAGCCCATCATGGTGTTGTAGGGAGATCACAGATGTAGGCATGGTGTTGTAAATATCATGTAGATGCTGCAACTCATCATGGTGTTGTATTTTTACAGGAGATCACAGATGTAGGCATGGTGTTGTAAATATCATGTAGGTGCTGCAGCCCATCATGGTGTTGTATTTTTACAGGGGATCACAGATGTAGGCATGGTGTTGTAAATATCATGTAGGTGCTGCAGTTCATCTTGGTGTTGTATTTTTATAGGAGATCACAAATGTAGGCATGGTGTTGTAAATATCATGTAGGTGCTTCAGCCCATCATGGTGTTGTATTTTTATAGGAGTCCACAGATGTAGGCATGGTGTTGTAAATATCATGTAGGTGATGCAGTCCATCATGGCGTTGTATTTTTACAGGAGATCACAGATGTTGGCATAAATATCATGTAGGTGCTGCAGCCCATAATGGTGTTGTATTTTTACAGGGGATCACAGATGTATGCATGGTGTTTTAAATATCATGTAGGTGCTGCAGCTCATTATGGTGTTGTATTTTTACAGGGGATCACAGATGTAGGCATGGTGTTGTAAATATCATGTAGGTGCTGCAGTTCATCTTGGTGTTGTATTTTTACAGGAGATCACAGATGTAGGCATGGTGTTGTAAATATAATGTAGGTGCTGCAGCCCATCATGGTGTTGTATTTTTATAGGAGATCACAGATGTAGGCATGGTGTTGTAAATATGTAGGTGCTGTAGCTCATCTTGGTGTTGTATTTTTATAGAACATCACAGATGTAGGCATGCTGTTCGTTCTGTCTCTTTTACCATTGGTCTGTCCATCTATAGCTGTTTGTTTGTAACATTTCAGTTTCCATGGCAGAGATTAATATCATCAATATGCAGGTCTTGTAAAAGGACCCATTCCCAAGCAAAATCTGCTATTTTTCCCCAATTCTGAGCATAAAATTTTCCAATATGTTCACCATGTTGTTCACATTTAATATCAAACGGTAAAAAAAGGAGAATTTAGTGCATGTGAACTGCACTTTGGAGTCTTCAGATGAAATCCAAGTCGTCAGTTAAATAAGAGAAGCTAAATAAATCACAAGATTTGTGCTTTATTCTTATGACGTAAATTACCACAGTTACGTTTTCCCCAGTTTATCTCATTGCAACGTAAAATTCCAATTGGAAGGGTACAGAACCCTGTCTCAAAACAGGTCTATTAATCTCTGCATGAAATGACTTCAGTTTCTTTTTTCAAATTTTAACCAAATTTGACATGATGCTTTATGTCCATGAAACATTAAAATATTTTTATTACAGCCACTGACCGCCATTCATCGATATATAGCCGTGTTATAGGTATTAAAATATTCATACTTGATTTCGCTCTCAGTGGACAAAGTATTTCTCAAACACATCTTGTTTCTTTCTCCAATTGTTGTCAGTTTTTACACAATAATAAATCCCCATCATGTAAATCAATATTATGTATACAAAATGCAGACACAATATAAATGTATCGAGAACAGGGGAGCAATCAGGGTCATATATAATTTTATAGTCCTCAGTGTATAATACTGCTGGAAGTACTGGGACAGAGTGGTCTGACTATGGAAATCATGACATTTTTTTCCTTTAGTCAATGCCGATTCAACAGACCCTTTTTCTGTAGGGATGATAGTTTTACTGCAGTTGGAGGAATTCTTCCTTTTTAGCTCACCTTAACTGAAGGTTCTAGTGATCGTTTCTGATCACCTTTTGTCTATCATCTGTCCGTTAACTTTTCACATTTTCGACATCTTCTCCAAAACGGCTGAAGGGATTTAGATGAAACTTTACAAGAAGAAGTATGCAAGATTCTCTACCAAGTTTGTGCTTTTCAGCCAGATCGGCAAAGATGTGGATACAGGGTGGGTCAATATGGGCCTCAGGGAGTACCCCTCATTGAAAACGTCTCCAGAACTGTTGAATGGATTGAAAAACTAATTGTATCCAAGTGATCTACATAGATATATGATTCACGATTGTTAATTTTATAGATAACAGAAAATTTTTTTTTGACATTTTTATTTTCTGGTTAGCAAGGTGCTGTCTTAAGTTAGGGTCTGGACGTCTTTCATATTTATTGACAAAAGTTGAAGAGACTGAATATTTATCTTCCTAAATGTGAAAACTTCATTATGCAATGTTCCACTGTATTTGCAAGATAGGAAGTCAGTTCAGGTGAGCGATGTGGTTCAAATGGACCTTTCGACCTTGCTGCAATGTTAAATCTTTATTTTCTCCATTAAATCCCTACCAATGAGTCATTTTCCTTCTTTTTTGCCATCATGGAATCACTTCCCGGAGTTAATCGAGACTAATATTCGTCCTCATCCCTAATGCACTATACATGTGTTTTTTCTAATTTGATGAAAAAAATTCCCAATTTTGTATACAGACTGCAAATGTAATGAAAAATGAATAAGTGCAAAGGTAAATGCATTTAAAAGAGAGATTCACCAACAAACTATTTTTCTCATTCACATTAAAATTTCCAGTTGTGTTGCCAATGGCTTTCCCTCACAATTGGCAGAAAAAGGCCTGTTCAAACACCCTAATCCTTAATTGATCACTGTATGTGTGGGCCAATCTACAGATTACCTGCACTAGAAGGCTGATGTTGTAACATTGGTGGATTACAGTCCAGTTCTGTTACTTACGACGTGAGTGGGAGTGAAGCAATATACAAACTCTGACAACTATTTTGGCTTATATCATACATAGAAAGCCCTACACCATTGTATAAATCTGAAGTATCGTGTGTCCATAGATTTATAATGAGAAAGAACAAACAAATCAACAGGCCTAAAACAATGCTACTGACACTTTTGTGTATATACATGAACTTTATATGTACTATAGTTATCAGTCTGTTCCCTGTCTTCCTGACCATTAGTACATGTAACCTTTAGCATATATTTTAAACACTCAGTAAATTAATCATTATCTTTGATTATAATTTGTTATATAATTAGGTAGGACCTTGACCTTTAAGGTCAATTATTATCATTATCATATCATTTGTATGTTTACAAGAGTTTCTGACCTGATTACATGTAGGTAGGACCTTTAAGGTCAATCGTTATCATTATCATATCATTTGTATGTCTACAAGAGTTTCTGACCTGATTACATGTAGGTAGGACCTTTAAGGTCAATCGTTATCATTATCATATCATTTGTATGTTTACAAGAGTTTCTGACCTGATTACATGTAGGTAGGACCTTTAAGGTCACTTGTTATCATTATCATATCATTAGTTTCTGACCTGATTACATGTAGGTAGGTTTCTGTCAATTGTTATGATTATCATATCATGTAGGTACAAGACCTTTCTGACCTTTTAAGTAGTCAATCTTTAAGGTTATCATTATCATATCATTTGTATGTTGAGTCATAGAGGGCACATCATTATTAAGTAGGAATGTGATCTTAAAGGTATCATTATCATTATTTATCATTTTTAGTCATAGAGGGCATATATTATTTGTGTAGGAATGTGACTTAAAGGTAATTTTTATGATGTTGAGCATAATATGATTTGTGTGTTATATTTTTATGATCATGCAAAATTGATTTCCATTACTCACCATTTTCCTGCAGTTTCGAAATATTATTGTATCATTGAATGGGTGTTTTCATATAGGCCCTGTAATATGTCAGAGGTTTGTAATAGCGGCCTAAGGATTGTTGTGTTACCTTGGTTCAATTACAAATCAAGGACGTATTACATGGCCAATATGAAAATGCCCATTTCTTAACACTTTAATTAATCATAGCAACAATATTTGATCATAATGATTATTTTTATTTTCAAATTGGAAGCATTTTCCTAAGCTGTGAACTTGAATGTGAATACCATAAACTTAGTTTTGTTAGTTAGCTACGCATATTGCCTGAATAACTTACTGACAGTAATCTTTATGTCACTATAGTAACGTAATAACGAACATAACCAATGTATACAAAACAGACATTTTAGATCTGCATCTTCAGCCATCCATAATTCCCTTTCTTTTAATACCTGTGGATCATCAATATCTAGTTACTCCCACCACAGATTAAATTCCAATTAAATTTTCTGGATTCGTACTTTAAAACTCTTGCAAAACCCACAAAGAAAATGGGACTAATTCATGTGCCATGTGATACCCAATAACGTTTGTGCGGTACTAGTATCTCCAATGGTGATGGAACATAAGTTTACATAATCTTCCCACTAAAATGAGGTTAGCATGAGATATCATCTTCTAGCATCATTCCATCACTTATAGAAACAGTAGTCCAACACAAACGTTATCAGGTATCACGTGGTACATGAATTAGTCCCAATTGAAGCAGGCCTCTCTGGCTGCAATTATAATGGCCTTTTTTCATATTGGTCAGTTTTTCTGTAATGAACCAATTTTGCTTTTAAAATAAATGTGCAGTTTTATACATAATACACTGAATTGGTTAATAATGTACACTAAATCTAAGGCTTTTTCCAGGGTATCAATGTGTGTTAATTCTAATCTAATTATTTAATCATGCTTTTTTATAAAAGCCTTTCAGGATGATTATCATATTAGCAGGAAAATTAAATCAGAATGCTACTTTTTATAATCAAAGCGATTGATAGGCTACTTTTTTGTTGAGGGAGATGAATTTTAGAGTGACGCTTTTGCGGATTCTTACCACTCATACATGTTCTCTTATCCATTCAACACACCCGTATAAGATTCTATCATACTTTCTTCTTTTCACCAACTACGTTTCAAAAAATATGTTCTTTTATCCATTTTACTAAATTATTTTTAAAAGAAATTATTTTTGTTGTTGATAAACTTCTTCATTGGTGATGTAAACGTCAAATACGCTGAACCTGGTGGGTTGTTTATATATCCATGTACATGTTAAATAATGTACTCACTCTCTCTGAACAACTTTATTAAATCTTAATCAAAAAATAATTTATTTACAGGAATTGCATGCTTGATGGTTTTTTAAAAGTCCCACTTATTAGTCCCCTACTGGTGAAATTAGGTTTTCCCCTGTCTGTCCGAAACCTTTGGTTAAAACTATAAAGTTTTGTCTATGTCTGTCATTTATTTAATAATAGTATTAGAATGCTGATACTTTGCGTAGAGGTTCTTTAGGGGTCGAACATTAATGTTGGAGAGTAAAACTGGACAACTATTTTAATTATTTTCTTCTTTTTTGACATGTTAATTGTTTTGGACTTCACTTTTTTGCCCCAAATCTGCAGGTTATGGTTTTGGTTAAAGTATTTGAATGGTTCACCATTCATTGAATAATTGTATTAGGATGCTGATACTTTGCATATAGGTTCTTTATTTATAATCGTTTCACAGGTAGGGGGCATGTATTGATTCATCAATACTCTCAGAATACTTGTTTATATAGACATATCACCACCAGTTCAGTTGACAAAGCATTTTTACGAGATGATGTAACATGTCACCTGTTTATTTTTTACCTGTGTGATTTACTTACTGGTTACCTGGAAATTTTGCTCCCAATTAATTTTCGCCATTTTCATCCTCAGATGAGAGGTCAAATTTAAGATGAAAGTGAAATTTTCAAGCTGAATAATTTAGGAAGGGGTACAAGACTATGATGATTCATGGTAAATTTAAGACGGGATGAATGTGTTGTCTGTTGTAAAATGGCGAAAATTTCCAAGAATTCAGTATGTCCATGCAGTGCGGATTCTCCATATCTGTTCAGAGCTCGACATTAACTTATTGGGATACCTGTCCTGTTGGACAGGTCCTTCCAAGAATTACCTGTCCAAATGACATGTACCTGTCTGACTTTTTTTAAATAAAGTCAAAATACGAACACTAAACAAAAGCTTTTGATATAAGTAATACCTATGATCCATGTGACTACAGTATGTTGCTATAAAATATTTGAGATTTATATTCAGAAATGAAAACAAATCAAAGTTAGGTACATGTTATTTTTAAGCTTGTCTGTCAGTCATAGTATAGTTCATATCCACTCAAAGTATTAACTATAGTGTTGATTGTAGATAAAATCTTAGACTAAAATTTAAATAAAAGAGAGGAGCCGGCCTGGCTCAGTCAGTAGCATGCTCGACTCTTGATCGTAAGGTCGTGAATTCGAGTCCAGTTGGTGGGAGATTGGTTTCCTGTCCTTCGGATGAGACAGTAAAAACCGAGGTCCCATGTCACAGTAGGTGTCGGCACATTAAAGAACCCTCACTGCTCAATGGCCGTAAGTGTCGAGCATAGGCCAAAATCTGAAGCCCTTTAAAAGCATTATGGTTACGTGTCCATATGAGTGAAAGATTCTTGAGTGGGACGTTAAACAACAATAAACAAAACAAACAAGTAAAAGAGTCCAGTATTACAAAATAAATACATTTATTGAACATAAAAAACTAAAAATCTGTGAAAACTAGTTTTCCTGTTATTATACTGTCCTGTCATTCCCTTTGGCTCATCTTGTCATCACTAAAATTCATCATTGTGACCATAAATAATTTTTTTTTTTTGTTGACAAAAAGGGCTTCAGTCACTTGATCTCTGTATATTTTATGAATATATTACTCAATAAATATATTTGTTGTACATTGTACTTACACAAAAACTTATCTGTGAAAGTTAGTTTTCCTGTCATTTTACTTTTCCTGTCATGATACCCAACCCATTCAATGTTCGAGTTCTCTTCCTTCGCAAGTGTAATATGAAGTAGCCTATCTAAAAGTCATCATCGACTGAATTTGTGCAGTTGCGGAAAGCTGGTGGTGACTATACAGGGTAAAGAAATATTGGAAATATGCAGGGGAATGTTGAAAATGGTAGCTTCATGTATGAGCAGGAAGTCATTATAGAAATGTGATTGCTAGGTTAGACTGTAGTGGCAAAAGTTTGACATGATTATTTTTGCTTGTCCTGTAGGACAGGTTAGGTTCTACCTGTTCGACAGGCAAATCTACCTGTTTCCGGACAGTCGGACAGTCCTAAATGTCGAGCCCTGTTGTTTCAAAATTTTGACATGGATTAAAAATTGAAACTTCCTGCTCTGTTACCAAACCATTGCAAATCATCAGAAGTACCTGTCATAAAAATGCAATAATATACAGTGTAAGGTCAAGAAATTTTCTGTAAATATCAATTAATATTTCAGTTGAGATTTATCTTGTTTCTATTTACAGAATCTACGTAGTTTAAATCTAGGTCATAATCCATTGGCTGACAGTTGCTGTCAATACCTGACGATAATTGTATCAATGCTGCCAGCATTATCAGAACTGAACCTGTCATCATGTGATTTTTCAGCCAAATTGTTTCATCAAAATCGTGTTCCATTTGCTGAAGCCATGCAAAGTAAGTTTGCAGTAGATCTTTTGTTACCTTAGTCACTTACTATCACCCAATCAATGTATAAGATGCTGCTTAACTACCTGATACCAATATCATCTCTTTGAAGCAACCTAACTGTCTTACATCCACTTTGAACAGAAAAAAACTGCCTGACACTGATAGACCCTTTCATTTCCTGAAGCATCTTAACTGCCTAACTACCTAACATTCTATGACTTTTCTGACACAACCTAATTGTCTAACTCTTAACAATCTGTCACCTTCTCTGACACAACACAACTGCCTAACTCATACATTCAGTCACCTTCATTGACACAACCTAACTTCCTAACTCTTACATTCCATCACCTTTTCTCTCTGAACAATCCATCAATTTCTCTGACACAATCTAACTCTGAACAATTCATTACCTTCTCTGAAATAACCATAATCTAACTACCTAACTCTAAACAATCCATCACCTTCTCTGACATAACCACAACCTACCTGCCTAACTCTAACATTCCATCACCTCCGACACAACCTTACTGCCTAACTCTAATAATCTATCTCTTATGGCACAACCTACCTGCCTAACTCTAACATTCCATCACAGTCTCTGACACAACTTTACTGCCTAACTCAGGGAACATTCCACCACCTTCTCTGACACAACCTAACTGCCTAACTCTAAACAATCCGTCACCATGTCTGACACAACTTTACTGCCTAACTCAGGGAACATTGCATCACCTTTTCTGACACAACCTAACTGCCGTACTCTAAACAATCCGTCATCTTCTCTGACACAAACTAACTGTCTAACTCTTACATTCCATCACCCTCGTTGATACAACCTAACTGTCCAACTCTTACATTCCATCACCTTCTTTCTCACAACTTAACTGCCTAACTCCTAACTTTTTTGCTTCCCCCAAGGTTATTGAATAGTCCATCTGATTGCTAAATACTACTTATCTTTCTGAAGCTTAATGTATAAATTCTAAAAGCAGTACCCAGCCAGAAGTAGTTCAAGGTATGTACATAGTTCTGATGGTTCTCTGTGTGTGTGTGTGTGTGTGTGTGTGTGTGTGTGTGTGTGTGTGTGTGTGTGTGTGTGTGTGCGTGCGTGCGTGCGTGCGTGTGTGTGTGTGTGCGTGCGTGCGTGCGTGCGTGCGTGCGTGCGTGCGTGCGTGCTGTGTGTGTGTGTGTGTGTATATATATATATATATATATATTAGTGAGAGTCTGTACCTGAAAGCTCTTTAGTGCTGATGTACCAGTCTGATGTATCAGGCTGAATTATAGGCTAATTTATAGAACCAATACTGAAGCACAAAGCTACACATCTGTTTTTGTTATATAACTCAAATCCCAGATAATGAATAGATTGCTGTGATGTAAGGTGAATACTTCAATATGTGAGAACACCGCCGTCTAAAGAAAAGGGAAATTTTGTACTTAGCTCTCCACTAGTGATGAGTTACAGAAAAATTATGTCAGATACCTACAAGCAATTATGAAAGTTATGGGGATGCTACTATATAATTCTATTTAGGAAAATTTTGAAGATGTGTTGCCTATAAGTTTACCTTTACTCAATAAATATCATGTTGAGGTCAAAGGTCATTGTAATATGAAACAATAATTCAGGAAGAGTGTTGACATTTGTATAAACTGCTAGAATAGACTAGATAAAGATAAAGAAATACTCACAGAAAGAGAGAGACAGACAGACCGAGAGACATACAGAGACAGACAGACAGAAAAAATGGATGGACAGAGAAGAGAAACAGACAGAGGCAAAGACAAAAGGAGAAAGGTCAATGTCTCTGATTCAAAGAAAATTTCAGTATTATTGAAAAATTTGAGTGTCTTTAATTTGGAGAATTCAGACAACTGTAAAAATGACTTGATTGTCAACTGTTACAATTACCGGTATCTTTTGGACATAGCTAACATCGCTAGCCGCAGGGTCAACATCTTACTTACCTAACCCTCTTCACCACTGTCTCCCAGTTGTCTCTAGGGGTTCAGTCTATGACAATAAGATTGATCCATCGGTCCTGACTGACAAAAAGCCATTTGGACCGATGTTCTTCTCCCTGTTTCTGGACTGTATGACCGATGCCGTTTTGAGTAATAGTTTTCCCTGATTATACACTTGTAATTTTTTTAATGCCAAGTCAGTACTTGTTCATAACAACGCTCTACAATGTGACCAAATCACTTGCAGATGCGACCATTTTTAGGTTTGAACGAGTGTTTACTTGAAAATCAAACTCATATCGCGACTAGTTTCTAGCGCACAAGAAATCGAAAGCTTTCGGTTTTCATCTAAAATTACATCATTGAAATCGTGGTCAGCTATGCCCTTTACAACAATGCATTTGACTCATGTTGATTACTATCTTAAAAGCACGTTGTGTGCTGTCACATTTGTATGATTTTCAACTTGAAACTTTCCAAGCAGAACAAGGTGACAATTTCTTTAAATCAGTGTCGATTTCAACAGAATAATCTGCCTCATCTTTGGACACTAGCTAGAGATTGAAAGATCTTGGTTAAAGGAATACTCGTGCCGAGTCGTGGCTAGTGCTCAAAGAGGAGACAGACCCTTGTTATGTAAATTCTGTTGAAATGCAGACTATTTATACGTCGTCTCGGCCGTTAAAAATTAAAAAATCAAAATTTAAGTTTGCCATAATATTAAAACAACAAATTTGAGTAATGTGGGATTATAAACACTCCTGGTCTGAATGAAAAAAAAAATCAACATCGTTTATAACGGTTTGAAAAATAATAAAGTCAAGTCATTTAAAATAAGTGTGTTTTCTATCATTTCATCATGTGAAAAAATGATCTTAAAACACACACACACAGAGTAAAAATCCTTGGCTAGGTAGTTAAACTACTGGTTCAAATGAAAAGTGATTTTCTCATTGTTGTAGAGCACTGCATGTCAAAGTGACTGTGTCTGCATAATCAGGAATCCATCAAGGCTATTTAATAATTGCGGTTTATCGATCAACCTTATGAATTTTTTCGGACTGACAATATTTGGTTCGGACCTGTGTGGAACCCAACAACACAGGTCCGATTGACCTGTTGGAGCCAAAACATTCTGGGGTAGACTGGGGGTTCCAATCAAGAGCTTGACGGGTGATGTTTGACTGGTTTCTTCACAGTATGTGCCCATCCATCGCCACTCTCTTTCCTTGATGTAGTGTGATTGGCCTCTGTTTGGTCTTCCTCCATAGATCTTTGTTTAAACAAGGGTCAACATCTAGGTTCCCCATATTTGGTGCAAGTGTTTATCTAAAGAAGACAGCAATTGTTGCATACAAACATTGTGCTCCCACCAGCCTTATGTTTAGAGTTACTCCCCTGTGTTGGGTTCATTTGTTTTGGCCATATCTGTTTTATTCTTCACCTAGGGCATCCAAAGCTTACCATATTTGGTCAGACATACCTCTAAGGTTGTCAATTTATACATTGTGGCAGTATGCCCCAAGTGAGGACTATTAATTCTACGATTTAGCCTTGTTATATCTGACGTCTGTTTGACATTACATTATCAGTTTACAAACCATCATATACCGCTGGAGCACACCTTGTCAAAAACATGATATACTCCAAGAGCATGTGCCCATGCTTGTTGTCAGTCAGTACTGAAGTTACGACAAAGGAAATAAGTGTCAGATTACAATGTATCTGGCTTATAGATCGATGGTCAGCATGGATAAAATAGTAACTGATGTAAAATTATGTGATGAAATATTGTAAATAAATAAAGAAATGAAGTTAATAACACATGATAATAGCACACATTAATAAATTCTACCTCATGTAGGAATTTTTAAAGATTTTTCAAAAAAATGCAAATTCCATTTCATATTGCCGATTCCGTAATTCTGTCTGTGATTCCGCAATCGCGGAAAATCACTGGCCCTACCCTTTTGAAATTTGACATGCCTTAGGTAAATAAATCTTCATGTCTCCCTACAACCAGGGCAATAAATGTATAATATTCACCATGATAATTTTTGTATATTCACTGAGTTAGTATTCATTGTTAGTGTTGCATATTTAGTATTATATATCACTGTTTTCGATATACATGTATAACTGGGTTAGTGTTGTACATGTATATTAGTTGTGCCAGTGTTGTATATTCAGTTTGTGTTGTGTATTCGCTGTTAGTGTTGTGTATTCACTGTTAGTGTTGTGTATTCACTGTTAGTCTTATATAATGCAAGCATTACTGCTGTAAATGCTTTAGTTAGTGTTCATTGCAAGTTTTAGGGTGGGGTGAGTCTCACACTTAAACAACATCAAAAACCACCTGACTTCAACATAAATAATTCCCTCTCATTTCAGAAAGCAGTATTGAACATCTGGATCTGTCTTTTAATGTTTTTGGGACAGTAGGCCTTGAGCTGCTTTTGAAATGTCTGAATCAGAAGACACTTTTACGCTTAAACATATCCGGAACTGTAACACCATCAAGTGCATCTCACCTGCTCTGTCATCATCTACAGAATTATCTACAACAGGTAAGCTATAGACATATACAATAAATAGTAAAAATACAGGTATTACAAACAACACCTGTCCATAAATAGGTGTGTTTGATACTTTTTTATATGATTGTAAGGTGTGACCATTAATATCAGATGAATGTGTTAAAATATATTACCAAGGTAATTGGTTTCATAAATTTGACAAAATGTCATTATTATGAATAAAAACCTATTGATTATAAATAAAAAATCTCTATCTCAATAGAAAGTCCTTTTGATGTTGTTCATGTTAATTAAATTTTAAGGATCATATAATCCAATTTTATAGCTTATTGTTTATTTGTAATCACATCCCACAGTGCAAATAAAATGTACCAGGGTAATTCAAAATTTATTTTACATATATATATATATACATATATACTCACACAGACACACACACACACACACACAGAGTTAACATAACATACACAGATTGAGAAAATTGGAAGGGAAAGAGGAACTTGTCTATATTTATTTTTACATATACTGGGTATATACAGTATAGTGCCAAAAGTGAAAATAATTTTTTTTCTCTAGTATATATTTCATATAATTCTGCAAATTTTCAAAACATTCATGTTAAGTCATTTCAAAATCAATTTTAGTAAAACTTATACCATAAAACATAAAATATTCAACAGTTTCATTGTGTATAAGCTCATAATGTTCAAATTTTCTGTTTTCAAGATTCGGAATTTTATAAGAAAATTCAATTTTGATATGTCATAATTCCCTATTTACATATACTGAAAGGAAACAATAACATTTTTGTTTCATGCAAAACTCATCAATACTCTTAAACGAAACAATGGAAATTTACATTACAAAACACAGAAACTTCAAAACATGAATAGTTTATAGTGAGAATTTTATTGAAATTGAACAGGAAATGACTGTGTAATAGTGTTGTGAAAAAATGTGGTTTTATATGAAATATATAGAGAAAAATAAAAATGATCTTTACTTTTGGCACACGTCTGTATGTTTTATGTGTAATGTGAGCAATGAAGATGAGATTGTTGATGAACAATTCATTGTTACTACCAAGAAAATGGCCTCTTTATCTCAGAGGTCAAAGTGACATTGATGTATTAAATTGTCATGATCATTGTGAAATGTGTGTTGCTAAACTTTGATTAAATGAACATAACATATATAGGGTATTACCTGTAAGTTGATTAGGAATATTGATAATTAGGGCAAAAAGATCAAGGTCACATTTGATTTAATGTTTACAATATATAGGATATTACCTGTAAGTTGATTAAGAATATTGATAATTAGGGTAAAAAAGTCAGCGTTGCAATTGATTAAATGTCCATGACATAGGAGCTCAAGCTACAGCCCTACTATATGCTCCAGCAACTTTGGAAAGTGTCTTTTTTTTTTCTGTATATATTTCGTTAAAATTTCTTCGCATGGGAACATTATCCATACTGTCATTAAATATAACAGAGTCATAAACTCTTACCCCCATTGATTATGTTTCAACATACAGTAAATCTTAAATAATCGCAAATTGATAAATTCAATTCATTATCTTTCTTGGAAATGAAACAAACCTTGTAGTGCACAGGTCAGTGGTGGAGTCAATTCACATACAGAGGGGTGTTTCTCCAGTGCAGGGGCTGAAAAAATTTTTTTTCAGTTGCTTGGGTCCAGGACTTTTTTTTTTAATTTTGCCTGGGTCCGGTCCTCTAACATATGGGTCCAATAACAATAAATCTAAGTCAGAGTTTTAATATAATCAGTCAATACAAATAACAATTACATGTATCAAAGGTGGGAACACAAACTTATATAAAGCAAAAACTGCCACAAAATCATATGAGAAAATACAATTTAACTTTACAAAGGAAACAAATAAAGTGTAGATATAAAGAAATTGACAGAATAGTCATTCATTGATTCACTGTTGTTAGGTCCTCGGACCTACACAGCAAGAAAACGACAGAGTCCGAAAGTAAAATATGTAGGTCCCGGACCTCAGACTTAAGGAATTTTCAGCCCCTGTCAGTGTTTTCAATCTAGTGATTATGGTGACCTACAAGTGATGAGATGTATACACCCCAATACAGATAATCAACAGTTCCAATGAAAATCAACAACAACAATTGACTCTTCCACGCCCCACACACTCATGGCAACGGCCCTGACATATTTCATTCTCCATCAAAACTAAACAATATATATCAACCGAACACTGAGATGATCGGGCTTAACCTGATTCCAAATGATTTATTGATATCAAACATCAAAACTGTAGTTGTGAAACATATTGGTTTACTTTATAGAGAATTATAGGGGTGGATCCAGGAATTTTCAAAGCATTTTTGGGCTGACCCCCTTCTTACTGTCGTTCTGATTTATTTATTTAGATCTATTTGACCCTTTCAAATGCCATTGAGTTGTCATCTTTCTTTGTTGCTACCCGATGGGAAATGTTTCTTTATATAGTAGTTTGTACCTCTCAGTTCTCTGAATTTTTTCTATAAATGGCTGGAAAATCAATAACAAATTTCTTGAAATTTTCGCACCTTGATCCCCTCAGCAATGATATTCTAGACTTGAAGCCCTCCGAGAATGTGGCTTTTTTGTCAGATAGTTCTGGAAGCTTCTTAATTTCCTAATTTTTGTTTTTAAAAAGTATGTGTCTCCAAAGCAATCTATACAAAATAGTATAATAGTGTTAAGCCTACTCTCACTTCTGCCTCCTTGAACAAGCTCTCAATCTGCATCCCAAGGCACTGCCTTGATCAAAAGCACATTATTATCGTAGTGCTGACATGGATAGTATTTTGATCAGTCATTGCTTCCTTAGTTGATTTGTAAACAGACCCAAAGTCACCAAATTTACTCAGTAGGTCTACTCAAGCTGAAGTAACTTTTCATGATTTTAAGATAAAAACTCTTTAAATTTATTCTGTAACTGGACATGTTTGTATATTGATGGCATAAAACTGAAAATAATGATAAAAATTATTTCTCATTTGAAGAAATCTTCACCGAGAAATATATAAAAACTGTTGAGTACGTAGCCATAGGCTACTCAAATTTTGAGTACAGTATTCAACATAGGCCCAATTAGGCCTATCTGTTCATTTTTACAGGAAAATTTGATCTGGACTTCTAAAAGAGTTATGCAGAACTTATTTATGTGAATGATGAAAATAATAATATGTTTCTTAATCTTTCAAACCAAAAGGTTTTACAAACATTCATATAGTCAAAATAATGAAATACAAGTTGAGCTTCAGTATTGATTAAATTTGGTGACATCAGGCCCAGATTATCGCTTAATTTATGAACTGCCTTGTGAAAAATGTTTGACTTTCTTAAGCTTAAATTATTTATATTTTGAAATATATATGTACATATGGACTAAAAGTAACTTTATCCATTCTCTCGGGGTAGCGAGTGAGACTGTTTCATGTCACCAAAGCACATGTTTTAACCACTTTTATTTCAATATTTGAAACCGAGCTGCTGTTTGTGTGTATCAATTCACGTCAGATTTGGAGTTTGACAGAGGTAATGGCGGATAATCATTCCGCCAATTAGATTTGCCTGATCTGCATAGCAACAGCCTTTGCTAATGGCATCATGGAAGGGTGTATTGCAGGATAATATTTTTCTAACAAAAATTACAGCTTGTTAAGTTGTAATTCAATTTTTTTGACAAAATTAAGATTTTGATGAAATCATGTAAATGCCATTATCACTAATCAAGGTCACAGAATCATAAAGGGTTTAACTAGGATCTCGAGTATTAGAGGTTCTCCTTCATATTTGAATGCAGAATTGATTATGACCATGTATCTTCTTTTATTAAAATAGCAATTGATAATTTTATGGTTTATTTGATATAAACTTTAAAAAACACTTCTGGGTTTCCAAGGACACACAGTAGCATTTGATTAAGATAATTGGTTGAGGTCAGGCTAACCTGATTCTACTGTTCATACATCAACACACCTTGCACTTACCTGATTCTGCCTCTCATACATCACCACACCTTGCACTTACCTGATTCTACTGCTCATATATCAACACACCTTGCACTTTCCTGATTCTACTGCTCATACATCAACACACCTTGCACTTACTTGATTCTGCCGTTCACACATACATTGCACTTACACGCTCACTTGCACATACTTGATTCTGCTTGCTCATACATACACCTTGCACTTACCTGATTCTACTGCTCACACATCACCACACCTTGCACTTACCTGATTCTACTGCTCATACATCAACACACCTTGCACTTACCTGATTCTACTGCTCATACATCAACACACCTTGCACTTACCTGACTGCCTCTGCATCAATATACCTTGCATTACCTGATTCTGCTGCTCATACATCAACACACCTTCTGCCTCTCATACATCAACACAGCTTGCACTTACCTGATTCTACTGCTGATCAACACACCTCTACTTGATTCTGCTGCTCATACATCAACACACCTTGCACATACTTGCACATACTTGATTCTGCCGTTCACACATCACCACACCTTGCACTTACCTGATTCTACTGCTCACAGCATCACACATTGCAACCTGATTCACCTTGCATCATACTTGCATTACCTGATTCTGCTCATACATCAACACACCTTGCACTTACCTGATTCTACTGTTCACACATCACCACACCTTGCACATACCTGATTCTACTGCTCATACATCAACACACCTTGCACATACATGTACTTGATTCTGCCGTTCACACATCATCACACCTTGCACTTACCTGATTCTACTGCTCACACATCAACACACCTTGCACATACTTGATTCTGCCGTTCACACATCACCACACATTGCACTTACCTGATTCTACTTCTCATACATAAACACACCTTGCACTTACCTGATTCTACTGCTCACACATCTACACACCTTGCACATACTTGATTCTACTGCTCACACATCACCACACCTTGCACTTACCTGATTCTACTGCTCACACATCAACACACCTTGCACATACTTGATTCTGCCGTTCACACATCACCACACCTTGCACTTACCTGATTCTACTGTTCATACATCAACACACCTTGCACATACTTGATTCTGCCATTCACACATTACCACACCTTGCATTTACCTGATTCTGCCTCTCATACATCAACACACCTTGCACTTACCTGATTCTACTGCTCACTTCACCACCTTTACATACTTGATTCTGCCGTTCACACATCAACAACACTTACCTGATTCTACGGCTCATACATCATACACCTTGATTTACTGATTCTGCGCTCTACATCAATCACACACCTTGCACATACCTTGCACCTTGCACTTACCTGATTCTACTGCTCACACATCAACACACCTTGCACATACTTGATTCTGCTGCTCATACATCAACACACCTTGCACTTACCTGATTCTACTGTTCATACATCAACACACCTTGCACTTACCTGATTCTGCCACTCATACATCACCACACCTTGCACTTACATCACCTCACATCACCACACCTTGCACTTACCTGATTCTGCCACTCATACATCAACACACCTTGCACTTACCTGATTCTGCCACTCATACATCACATCAACTTGATTACTGCTCATGCACCACACCTGATTTCTAATCTGCCACTTCATCACCACACCTCACTAATCTGCCACTCTTACATCACACACCTGATTTCCTGAATCTGCCACTCATACATCACCACACCTTGCACATACTTTCTATTGCTGCCATATCACCACACCTTGCACTTTCTTGAATCTGCTGCTCATACATCACCACACCTTGCACTTTCCTGATCTGCTACTGAACACACCTTGCACATCACACTGCCGTTCACACATCACACACCTTGCACTTACCTGATTCTACTGCTCACACATCAACACACCTTGCACATACTTGATTCTGCCGTTCACACATCACCACACCTTGCACTTACCTGATTCTACTGCTCACACATCAACACACCTTGCACATACTTGATTCTGCCGTTCACACATCACCACACCTTGCACTTACCAGACTCTACGGCTCATCATCAACACACCTTGCACTTACCTGATTCTACTGCTCATACATCAACACACCTTGCACTTACCTGATTCTGCCTCTCATACATCAACACACCTTGCACTTTCCTGATTCTGCCATTCACACATTACCACACCTTGCACTTACCTGATTCTGCCTCTCATACATCAACACACCTTGCACTTACCTGATTCTACTGCTCACACATCAACACACCTTGCACATACTTGATTCTGCTGCTCATACATCAACACACCTTGCACTTACCTGATTCTACGGCTCATACATGATTGCTTTACCTGTTCTGCCTCATACATCAACACACCTCACTTACACCTTGCTACTGCTCACCATCAACACACCTTGATTCCTGCCTACTTCATACATCACCACACCTTGCACTTACCTGATTCTGCCACTCATACATCACCACACCTTGCACTTTCCTGAATCACCATACATCACCACCTGCATTTCCTGCCTGCCACTCATACATCACCACACCTTGCACTTACCTGATTCTACTGCTCATATATCACCACACCTTGCACTTTCCTGAATCTGCCACTCATACATCACCACACCTTGCACTTACCCGATTGCTCTTACCACCTGCACTTACCTGATTCCACTCATACATCACACACTTGCACATACTTGATTCTGCACTTACACACCTGCACTTACCTGATTCTACTACTCATACATCACCACACCTTGCACTTACCTGATTCTGATTCATACATCACCTTGCACTTACCTGATTCTATCATACATCACCACACCTTGCACTTACCTGATTCTACTGCTCATATATCACCACACCTTGCACTTTCCTGAATCTGCCACTCATACATCACCACACCTTGCACTTTCCTGAATCTGCCACTCATACATCACCACACCTTGCACTTACTTGATTCTACTGCTCATATATCACCACACCTTGCACTTTCCTGAATCTGCCACTTACATCACACCTGTACTTTCCTGATTACTCATACATCACCATGCACTTTCCTGAATCATACATCACCACACTTTGCACTACATTCTACTGCTCATACAGAGAATCTGTGCTCAATATTGCCTTTCGAATCTGCAATATTTGCATGATATGCTGATGATTTTAAGACGGATGGCAGTTGAATACAGAAAACCCAGTTGAAAGTTATACTTGTACTTTTCTTAATGTGTAATCATACAGTTACAATCAGAGCTCATAAATATTGAATGCTGTATGTGCATTGAATACAGACATACTGTTGGACACAGTGCTTAATGGAATTCCATTATACAAAATATTTGATGATGTCATTAATGTCACAATCACGACACAGTGCTTTGGTAGTATACATTCTCTTGTGGTATGAACGCTATAAGAGGAATTGATATTAAATTTGTGTACACAATTAAATGAATAAGGGGTATGTGGTAAATACAAAAACATACTAATGTTTGTGTAGTTTTGTCTGTGCATTTGTATTTCAGGAAAACTGTGTCTTACAACATTTGAATCTGAGCAACTGTCACCTGGTGAATGATGATGAAGAACAATTCAAAAGGTAAAATTCACATGAAAAAGACACCATTTTGGATTTATATACAAAATTTGTTGTTCTATGATTAAAAAAATGTACAAATAGGAAGGGAATGACTATCCCTCTGCATTTGTTTTTACAATGATGTTATCCCAAGAAAATAAGTTAATATTTCCTGTAATTCAAGTCATTTTTACAAGTTTTTCTGAAAATGTTTACATCTCTGGGTAGGCATGGATACTTCTGAATACTACAAATCACTACTCTGTGACTGAATCATTCCACAGTGTAAGTATACTCTCCATATTGGAAATCTGATACAAATATGATTGCTCGGTAACCAAATTTGAAGCTCCAGGCATGGCCAGTATCAAAGACAATTGTTTTTGTCCATCAGTTTGCAACTTTCGTTTCTTCCTCAGATTTTAATCCTATGTTACTGAGCCCGATTGTGGCCAAAACCATATTTACCAGAGTTATAGGACTTCTCTTAAAATCTCCATAAATTACTAAGTTCTGGTACAAATAGTTTCTCTAACACATGATCATCTTGTTCATCCATAAATGTCTTTTTGAACAAGACTCTTCATATCCAGTGCCTAGACATATCTTAGGTAGAGTTTTATGTTAAAAATAGCATTCTTAGAAATATCATTTTTCAGCCTTTATTTCTAGAGTTATTTCCCTTTTGCTGACTTTATTTTGTTGGGATCATATCTTGGTCATTTTACTCCTATGTTCGCTGTAATTTATTTAAAATAGTTCTTAAGAAGATAAAGATATAAAAGTGTTGTTCCAAAAATTTGGGCTTACATTTTTAGAGTTATTTCCCTTTGTTGACTTTATATATCTTGACCATTTTATCCAACAGGGGACAAATTTATTAAATTTGCTATGTTGTAACAGAAAATGTGCTGGCCCTCAAAGGGGTGCAGAAAGTAAGGGCATTGGCTCAGTTGACTGTTAATGTCCTTCAGGACAGGTTATTTAAGGCCAAAAATAAAAATATATTGGTTTGATGTGACCTGGTCGACCCACCTGAAAAGACCAAAATATCTTTTAGGAAGTTTTCCTCTTATTACTTTTTATCTTAAAAATCTGGAATTTTATCCAATTCTCATGCAATGTGTCAAAATTCAAAAGAAAATAGAAATTAAAAAAAAATAGCCTTGTGTCAGACACACTGCTAAAACTGTTGGTAGGGGCATATCAAACAGATAATGTTTCAATGATGACAGATTTATCGACGTTTTCATGTAACTATTCTTCCATTAGGCTCATACAGTGTGGATCACAGCTACAGTTTCTGGACCTGTCATGTAATCCAAGACTGACCAATACAACAATGATGTCAATACTCTCTTCGTCCTACAATCACAACACACACCTACAATCTCTCGTCATGGAAGGATGTGGTATCAAGTCTCCTCTACATTCAGAATTTCTGGATACCTTGTGTGACAAACTTTCTCAATCCAGTCCTTTGAAGTACCTCAGTTTCACATGTAGTAATTTTGACAAAATTGATTTTGATTGTATATCTCAAATTTGGAGAGAGCAGTGGAAAGATGCAGCTGTGATATTTTCTTCTGACAATGTCGTCAGATTGACGATTAATGATACATGATATGCACTCCCAACACTGATGATGTACTGTTTCACTTGTTGATTGTATCCATGTAACTTTGGGATTCTTTACAACAGCTTAGCATGCTATGAGAACATTATCACCATCGGAAAATTATTTGGAAATTATAACGGTAACATGCTATCCTTTAAGAGAATGAAAATAACCACCTGATGGTCATAACACTCAAGTTTTATAGGCAACATAGGACATAAACTCGACTAGTTAATTATTTTACAGGGCAAAATCATCAATTTGATCTAGGTCCAAAAATTTCATTTCACGAACAAAGTTATCAAAAAAATTCTCCTTGACCAATAGTAATGATGTCTCACATTCAGTTATCCTTTGTCTCGTTATTTATCACTCCGGATTGACGCCTGTCTTGCACTTTTTTAGAAAACGACACATTGAGTATACTTCAGCTACCCCTTCCATCCATAATAGTCTGTTCCAAAACTATGGCTCGCATTGGTAGTTATCAGGGACACAGGTGGGTAACATGTCTAATTTCATCTGTGCTTTGAGGAAAATTTAAATCTAAGATCACTTCCAGTTTCTGTAAGTTTAAAAGTGGTAACATGGTCATAGAGTTATATACCGGAGTAAGAATGACAAAATGAATGCTTCCTGATACTTTTACTTAAATGATGTTCTCAATTATATCATGTGTATCTTGCATTTAGCTGATGGACGGCATGCAAAAGCCAGATTTATTTTGGCATGCATGTTGCCAATTGTTAATTTGTTTAGTTTTCACAGGGATTTTGCGTCATCGTGTCACCAGTTCCCTGAACTCAAAATTAAAAAAAGACTTTGATAATAGCTGAACTTACAATTTGCATGTTACATTTTAATTATTTAAAGCAATTAACTTCCAGAAACTTGATTCTATATACAATTTCTGTAAATGAATTGTGAATTTTCATATTATGAATGTGTTGTGTATGTATGTATGTATGTGTGTGTGTGTGTGTGTGTGTGTGTGTGTATGTGTGTGTGTATATATATATATATATATATATATATATATATATATATATATATATATATATATATATATATATAAATGTTGTTTGGTCCTTTCCTGAGGGAAATGTTCTTCTTCTGGTGCTGTCTGGAGATAACTATACCTAATCACTATGCTTTATAAGGCTCAAGTTGATGTATTGCAATCATCTTTTGTCTGTCGCCATCCATGCTGCTTCATGCGTTGGTAACTTTTGCATATTTTTTACTTCTTCTCAGGAACCAGTGAACCAATTTTAACCAACCATGTGAAGCCACATAATGTTTGTGAATGAAAAGGGCTAAGACCCATAAGGGCAAAAAAAAGGCCACAAATCTTGGTACATCTTTAAAAATCTTCTCATGAATCAATGATCAGATGACTTTCATATTTTGTATTCAAGATTTTAGAGTCAGTATCTACAAAGTTATGAATGAAAACAAAATATGTCCATAAATGAGCCACTAGGGGGCTCTTAAAAAACATAGGGTACAGTTTATACAAATGGCTTAATAACTGATTAACTCTAAACTGATTGACTTTTGTATGCAAAGATATGTGAGGACGTTGTTAGGAATTATCTAAGGATCATCTTGACAAAATTTAAGGTCAAAGGTCTCAGGCACCTGAGTAAACAGAAAATATCAGGGTTTTTTTTTTGTCGAATTTTAGAAATTTTTCATTTCTCCTCAAGAACCAGTAGACTAGTTTTAACCAAACTTGACAGAGAATTTTTCCATGTGAAGCTGCATGATTATGAATTAAAAGGGACAAAGACCAATAGAGGTTCAAAAGGGGCAAAGACCAATAGAGGTTCAAAAGGGGCAAAGACCAAAAGAGGTTCAAAAGGGGCAAAGACCAATAGAGGTTCAAAAGGGACAAAGACCAGTAGAGGTTCAAAACAGGCAAAGACCAATAGAGGTTCAAAAGGGGCAAAGACCAATAGAGGTTCAAAAGGGAAAAAGACCAATAGAGGATCAAAAGGGACAAATTCCAATAGAGTTCAAAAGGGGCAGAGACCAATAGAGGTTCAAAAGGGGCAAAAACCAATAGAGGTTCAAAAGGGGTAAAGACCAATAGAGGTCCAAAGAGGGCAAAATTTCGGCATTATTTTTCATGTTTTGGACTGTTTTTGGTCAAGATCTTGAAAAGTATAATAGCTACAGAGAAATTGAAAGAAGCAAAAAATGTTCAGCATAAAAAGACCTACAAAGAGGTCAACAAGGCGGAAATTGTTTGGTCGATGCTTACGGGAGTTATTTCACTTTTTGAGTCAATTTTTCATGTTTTTGCTGTTTTTGGCCATTATCTCAAAAAGTATATTAGATACAAAGGAAGTGAAAGAAGGAAAAATGTTCGTCACGCAAAGATCTACAAAAATGTCAACAATGCTGAAGTTCTTCTGTCAAAAATTATGGGAGTTACTACCCTTTTTAAGTGGATTATTCATGTTTTGGACTGTTTTTGGTCAAGATCTTGAAAAAGTAAAATAGATAGAGAGAAAGTGAAAGAAGGAAAAATGCTTGGCACACAAAGATCTACAAAAAAGTTAACAGGGTGGAAATCGTCTTATCGAACCTTATGGGAGTTATTTCCCTTTTTTAATGGATTTTTCATGTGTTTGCCCATTATCTTGAATAGCACAATAGCGAAAAACTGAAAGAGGCAAAAATGTTTGCAAATGAAAAGGTTCTAGGATGTAAAAATTTTATTTAATTTTTGTACATCTTTAAGAAATCTTCTTAGAAACCAATGATCAGCTATAGAATGACTGTATTATGTTTTACTCAGGTGACCGTTATTTAGTATATTCAATCCCAGAATACATCAGTATCCCCAGTACCGGTTTATTCTAAACCACTGAAACAGATACATATTTTTTGGATGTTAATAAGATTGCATGTTACTGACTAACGAAATGAATGCATCATATATATGCACTGATTGATATTAATGCATACATTATAAATATCCCCTTTCTAAGTTGAAACTTAATGAAGCTGATTCTGTAATGATTTAGAACTTTAACTTTAACCAAGTTTTTGATAATATAGATTTCCTAACCAAGTCCCTGGAAATATAAATGTCCTAGATCTGAACTAAATATTTTAACCAGTTCTTGGTCTCTTGAATCACAAATTTAACATTTCAACATTGTCACCGACAGATGCATTTTACGCTAGAGAATAAAGCTTTTAACTCATTTTAAGCGGTCAATATGATCAAGGCGTAACAAAAATCACAAAAAGCTTATTCTCCAGACACTTTCACTTCTGTTACTTGATCCTTCAAATAACCTGGCATTTACTCACTCGTACCAGTCTCCTTGGAGTTTATATTTTAATACTCACAGTAACACTAATGTAGACAGAATTTTAGTACTTACAGTAACACTAATGTGGACTGTTTCAAAGTCAGAAGTTTTAGCTGCATTTGAATCATTTCCTTCAGGGTTGAAATGTCCACCATTGGAATTTATTACAGATGAATGTGAAGACGTATAAACATCCAATAACTCGGCCTTACAATATTGCTTTCATAATTGATATATGTGTCAACGAGCATGCATACCACTGTCTGATGTGACAATATATGAAACTGGTCCTGTTTGCACTAAAAATCTACTAAGTCTAATGTTGACTGATTCACCTGACTTTTCTTTCTTCTTCATACCTTCCTTGAAAATATGAACATACCGTTCAGCAAGTCCATTTGAAGACAGATGTTTTGATGCCATAGTGACATGTCTGATTCCATTTGGTTGCATGAATCTGAAAACTCATCGCAGGTAAAACAACTTCCATTGTCTGAAACTAACATATGGGGCAAACCATATGTCGCAGACACGTTACGTAATGTTTCAATTGTAACTTGTGATGTTGAAGTATGTAGGGGGATAACTTACAACCATTAACTTTAGGCATCCACAATGATTAAAAACATTTGATTCAACAATGGTCCCACATAATCTGTGTGAATCCTCGGCCATGGCCATTCCCATGGATAAAGTGGTGTAGTTGCTGGTGCCACACTCTGTAGTTGAAATTCCACACGCTGTTTAACCTTATTTTCAATGTCTGCATCAATTTCCGGCCACCAGAGTTAACTCCTTGCAAGTTGTTTCATACAGGCAATTCCCGGAACATCCATGTAATTCCTCAAGTAGTTTAATTTGTCCTTCCTTTGGAAAAACAATGCAATTACCCCAAATTAGACATCCCTCAGAAATGCTTTTTTCATGGTTACAAACATGATATGGATGTAAACATTGCTCATGTTTCCTTTGCTCTAATCATCCTGTATGTACATGATTCAGAACACATTTTAAGACCAGATCTTGAAAAGTCCACTTTGCTATTTCATCAGCTGTCACTGGTGGAGTTTCTAGATAATTTTTCAAAAGAACTGTCTCTCCTGGAGTAGGTACATCAACATTCATGTCTAATAAGGGTAGATGACTCAGTCCATCCACATTCACAGTTTTGTTTACCTTCCCTACATTCATGTCCGTAACGATAACCAGACAAAAAACAAAGCCCACCTCTGTATGTATGATGAGGCCATTATCAGAACTGCATTATCACATTTAAACAATCCAACAGTTGCGTACATAACATAACACTTAACATAATATAACTGTTGATGTTCCATCAACTCTTAAAAATCAACTTGTTTAATAGATATTAATCTGTCGAGTTCCTTTTCAATTTTTTCCTGTAGCACATAGGTACCAGATGACTCTTGTAGTATAATGGTTTCATACCACTATCCACAAAAATCATTGCTTTAGTGCCTTGGACTTTCCCTAGTCCTGTATCAACCACTGTTTAATGTTTAGCTTAACATGCCTCTAATGACAATTCTGGGAATGTTTTGTACTTTCACACTGAAAATTTCCTACCAGTTCGGTTTAATGTAAGAAAACCAGTCATGACCCATCAAACATGGATTTGTACCCTGAATGACTGAAACTTGTAAGTTGTTACAGAATTGTTTATATTCAACTGTCATAACACACAGACCTAGAACTTAGCCATGTCTGTGCCATAAACCTTAGCAATTTGCAACAGCTAAATGGATACTTGGAGTAAAAATTGAATGAATATTCTAATAATTTTTTATTTGGGTGCTACACTTCACCTTACCGTAGCTCATGTTTATCTGACAATCTATACCTGATACTTAGCCAATTCAAGTACATACTTGCACTATATTACTGTTCTGACGTGAGTCATGTGTAAGTACATTTAGCAATCTACACTTGATACCTAGCCAAGACAACTTACTTACATATACTTGCACTATATTACTGTTCTGACGTGAGTCATGTGTAAGTACATTTAGCAATCTACACTTGATACCTAGCCAAGACAACTTACTTACATATACTTGCACTATATTACTGTTCTGAGATGAGTCATGTGTAAGTACATATGGCAATTGACAGTAACAATTGGACACTGTTGGTTTGTATGTACTTGTACATCCCCTGTGTCTGAGGTGGAATTGGTCCTGTATTTTTTGCAAAAATGCCCCAGTTCTGACTTGATCTACCTTTAATGATTGATTGAGAACAGGTTTACGTGCTTCTTTTGATCATATAACAAGATAAATTAAATGGTAGGCTATGTCTGTCTTATGACTCTAAGGATATCCCCTGCTTCAGATGCTAGGTTACTATAAACCCCCACCCCAGTTTGCAACATTAGAATTTGTCACTATGCTACTACAGCATTGTTAAGCTTGGATCTCCTCTCTGCAAAACCAGTTAATAAATTAAAATGCATATTTACAAGCAATTAAAAGGGCATTAGCTTTGTTTTTGTTTTTTTAATTCTGCCCTTTTTTACTATTACGATTGATATACAATAATAAAAGAGTTAAATACCGGCATACAAATTCTTAAATTCCTATATATATATATGTACATGTATTTTGTAAAAAATTACTTGAGATAGCCAATTTGGCAATTATTCACTTGCAAGTGATTAATTGGACCTTACTACATTGTATTTGTAGATCTACATACCACACTGGACCCGACTTATCACAAAATATGTAGGAATATCAGATTTGTTATGGCTGTGTAAAGCTCTTATATGTTATTATACATCAAATGCAAGTGGTAAAAGTAGAACAAATCGAAATCATTTTTTTTTGTAAACACAGCTAATGCCCCTTTAATTTGAATAACTTGGCTTAGTCAACAAAATTTATATGAATTTTTAGTGTAATCCTGGTATAAACTATGTACTGAATACTCCAATAAACCTCAGTATATATCATTCTGACATTTGTTTGACGTTTACATCTGTACAGCTCACATTTCTTTTTCTTTATCATTACATATCATCTGACAAATTGTACAGATTCAATGAATGTGTAGGTATATGTTAATTTTGATTTTAAATAAAAATTGCCTTCATGTTAACATGACAGATTTTAGCAATAAATGGCATCATTTACTTGAAGCAAAAAGAGTTGCAGGTGCTTGTAGAAGAAATTTGATTATGATTATTATGGTTGAGATGTGTAGCAAGAGGTTTTATGTAAATTTGACAACTTGTACAGTTGGCAATACAGCTTGACAAGTAAGATAATCATTCCTTACACTAAAGTGTTGAAATGAAATTTGGTTATGCAAGACACATGTGGTTTAAAACCAAAAATACTCAAAATGCCTAAGGGAGTTAACGTTTGACTTCAACTTAGAATCAGTCTGACTCAATGCAAGCTTCTAACTGACCTTTATTTTTTCAGGTTTGGAACCTTCTTTGTAACTGGATGTTCACTCTTACTCGGTTGAAGTTTTTAAGTGACCCTAATCTTTAGAACTTTGAACTGGAAGATTCACTTTAACTCAATTAAAGCTTCTAAGTGACCCTAACCTTTAGAACTTTGAATTGGAAGATTCACTCTTACTCAGTTGAAGCTTCTAAGTGACCCTAATCTTTAGAGCTTTGAACTGGAAGATTCACTTTAACTCAATTAAAGCTTCTAAGTGACCCTAATCTTTAGAACGGGAAGATTCACTTTACTCAATTAAAGCTTCTAAGTGATCCTAATCTTTAGAACTTTGGACTGGAAGATTCACTTTAACTTAGTCGAAGCTTCCAAGTTACCCAATCTTTAAAACTTTGAACTGGAAGATTCACTTTAACTCAATTAAAGCTTCTAAGTGACCCTAATCTTTAAAACTTTGAACTGGAATATTCATTCTTACTCAATTGAAGCTTCTAAGTGACCCTAATCTTTAGAACTTTGAACTGGAAGATTCACTTTAACTCAATTAAAGCTTCTAAGTGACCCTAACCTTTAGAACTTTGAATTGGAAGATTCACTCTTACTCAGTTGAAGCTTCTAAGTGACCCTAATCTTTAGAGCTTTGAACTGGAAGATTCACTTTAACTCAATTAAAGCTTCTAAGTGACCCTAATCTTTAGAACGGGAACAATTAAAGCTTCTAAGTGATCCTAATCTTTAGAACTTTGAACTGGAAGATTCACTTTAACTCAATTAAAGCTTCTAAGTGACCCTAAGCTTTAGAATTTTGAACTGGAAGATTCATTCTTACTCAGTTGAAGCTTCTAAGTGACCCTAATCTTTAGAACTTTGAACTGGAAGATTCACTTTCACAAATGATCCGATATGCCAGGGCGCGCACAACATATGAATATTTCATATACAGAGGTAAACTACTCACTGACAAATTATTGACACAGAGATATCAAAAACCGCATTTAATGTCAACGTTCCGCAAATTTTACGGTCGGTATAATAGTCTTGTTTGCGACTACTCTGTTTCACAAAGTGAAATGTTGAGTTGCCTTTTCGTTGGCGGTTTTTGAGACGTCTGTACCAATTGTGACGAGGATACATTCCTCACTTGTTTCATTGGACTTGCTTGACTGTGGACTCACGGCGGATGCTTACTCTTCCATGGCACCTGATCCCACCTCTTGGTTTCCAGAGGTCCGTGTTTGTCTATTTTTACCGGATTTGTATCTATGTCGTGGACATTCTATTGATTTATACTTTGGTATCTGAAATTTTTATAATTTAACTCAATTAAAGCTTCTAAGTGACCCTAATCTTTAGAACTTTGAACTGGGAGATTCATTCTTACTCAGTTGAAGCTTCTAAGTGACCCTAATCTTTAGAACTTTGAACTGGAAGATTCACTTTAACTCAATTAAAGCTTCTAAGTGACCCTAATCTTTAGAACTTTAAACTGAAAGATTCATTCTTACTCAGTTGAAGCTTCTAAGTGACCCTAATCTTTAGAACTTTGAACTGGAAGATTCACTTTAACTCAATTAAAGCTTCTAAATGACCCTAATCTTTAGAACTTTGAACTGGAAGATTCACTTTAACTTAATTGAAGCTTCCAAGTGACCCTAATCTTTAGAGCTTTGAACTGGAAGATTCACTTTAACTCAATTAAAGCTTCTAAGTGACCCTAATCTTTAGAACTTTGAACTTTAAAGCTTCTATGTGACCTTAATCTTTAGAACTTTGAACTGGAAGATTCACTTTAACTCAATTAAAGCTTCTAAGTGACCCTAATCTTTAGAACTTTGAACTGGAAGATTCACTTTAACTCAGTTGAAGTCTTGTATGACCACCTGGTGGAACATTGGTTCTTGACCTTGACAATATTTTGGTACATTCTACTACTCATCTTATTGATGTCAGTCATTTGTTATTTATTTTTTATGAGTATGAATCTTTGAAACTTGTAAAGTTTCTTTATAATCAGGACTTTTTCATCCTTTTGGGAAGGTAGCTTATGGTAACGTAATTGGAAATTGTATCAACATTTCTACAAAATTTGGGAAATTCACTTGTAAAATTTAGAGGATTCAATGCCAGTATCTGAACAACAAAACTGTCGGTATTATTTCAGCTTTATTTACATTGAATTTTACAAAATGAAGACTTTGACTAACATCTGTTTATTTTTAGCAGATTTGTTACAACATTTTCCTGTAAGTAATATTGTGAATTCTCCTTGAAACCTTGGGAAATGAATTCATGAATTGCAGTGGGGAATATATGTATATCCATATGTTGGCTATTTACAGAATGAAAAAATGTTGTGTGCCCTATGTAGTGCATTTTCAATAGGGCCAAGAGAATTCAGTTTTTAAAACGATGAAATATTTTATATTCTTAAGTTTAAAAAATATATATTATCATGCAAAAAAAATTATATAATATTACCTAATGTTTTGTGAAAGAACACCTTTGTCAGTACATGTGTTATTTACATATGGTATAAACCTGTGTTAACATCAAATGATTTATCAATGAAAAAAAGTTTTGATTTTTGTCAGAGCTGTAATGAATAAAATTAATTGTACTGCTGTCAGTTGCATTGTCTTATATTTATCAATAATGGCCATTTTAGATCCTAGGACCTAGTGTGATTGTCTTGTCTGTTGTCGTCTGTTGTAAACTTTTAGACAATTTTACCAGATTCTCAACAACCAATCAGCCAATTTTAACCAAACTTGGAAGAAACTATCTCCAATATCCTGTGAATCCACATACAGTTTTCTGTTGAAAAGGGGCTAGGTTCCATAGGGGCTAAAACAGCTCGAGCTTTACATTTCTAAGATCTTCTGAACCAGTGATCAGGTTTTCTTTCAAATTTTATAATTAAGTCAGTACATGTATATTGCAAAGTTTGCGAATGAAAACAAAATCTCATAAATTAGCCTTGAGGGAGCACTGCAAATGACTTAGGGTACAGTGATAAACAAAGGATTAATAACTCATAATTGATTAGCTTTTTGTATACAACGAAATATATGTGAGGAAGTTGTTAGAAATTATCTAAGGATCAATATGACAAAGTTTCAAGGTTCTTGGGATCAAAGGTGAAGGTCACAGACATGTATGGAAATGGAAAATATTTTTTTCATCAACTTTCAAATATTTTTGACATCTTAAAAATTAATGGACCTATTTTAACCAAACTTTATAGGAACTATCCCAATATGAACTGCATAAAATTTGCAAGTGAAAAGATGCTAGGGTCTCAAAAAAGTCCAAAACTTGATAAATCTTTAAGAATTTTCTTTTTGTGAACCAATTGTCAGCATAATCCCACAGTAATCGTAAATTTTCTTGGATGTCTATTGGCTAGCATTGGGCCTCGTGTGTTTTATAAAAGGAATAATCCAGATTTTTGTAATGACCTTGACCCAACTGTCATATCTACATTATAGCAGAGGTGAATGACTAAATTTTGTCTACTTTATAGCATAAATACATTTGTGTTGTTTATTTTTATATACATCAATACAATGCCTTAATATACCGGTGCCTGTTATATCATAAATTTAAGGTCAAGGTCAGATGTGAAAGGTAGGGAATGTCTTCAGTGTTCAATGAAGTTGTAAGACTAGAATTATGATAAATGGAGGATCTGTATCTGAGTGATGAAATATAGGTCAGTTGTTATATGGACACCAGGAATTATATTCCTGTACCAAGAAAGTCTTAATAAGATGACCCATTCAATTATTGTTGGGAGATGCAAATTTCTGTTCCCCTGGCAGGAATAGAGTAGTATGATGACTCATTCAATAAAGGTCAGATGTTGTCACGGTGATGACTCATTCAATAAAGGTCAGATGTTGTCACGGTGATGAATCATTCAATAAAGGTCAGTTGTTGTCACGGTGATGACTCATTCAATAAAGGTCAGTTGTTGTCACGGTGATGCAAATTCTGTTTTCATGATGAAATGGGTGTAAGATGACCCATTCATACTCATAAAGGGCAATTCTCATTAGGATGAAACAAATTCAGTTACCATGGTGAGAAAACGGGAGGATGACCCACCCATTCAATATTTGTTGGGTGTTGTGTGATGCAAGGATGATGCAAATTCTATTACCATGGAGATAAAGTAGTAGATTGTCCCACTAAGTATTAATATAACTTCCTACAAGAAGTTTAAAGTTTCATTTTACAAATCTTATAGATTTACTCAAGAATAAAATATCAACAAGAAACTGCATGTTTTTTCGTTTTTTGTTTTATCTTATTTTATTATTATTATTATTATTATTTTTTGTAAAAAGTAAAACCTTACACTATATGATATGAATATAAAATTATTGTATCAAAAGTATACATGTACATTGTAATTGCTCATCTATATAGATATATATTAACAAAAAATAAAGATATGTACAAAAGTAAGCATTATTTTCTCTCAAACCACGACAATTATCTTCATATAAATGTTATTCAGTTATTTAATATAACATTGTTAAAAAAACAATTGTTAGGTGGTAATTTTACTTTTTACACTGTTAAATACGTGTTGCGTAAATAGGAAACGAAACTGCAAAGTCTTAAGTATGCCGAGAGACGCATTATCAACAAATTTAATTCGTACCGTCCATCTTCCCTATGCAATGTGGAAAACAAAAGCACGCATTTATTTATTTTTTAAAAGAAAACAAGTTTAAACGAGCGGCATATTTGATTTTTCCCTCAGCCTTCCTTTATCGTATGGAAAACTAGAAGACCACCTTTTGAAAAATAAATACCATCAAAATGATTGTAAACTTGGCATTGGTCTCTTCAGATTTACAACTCATCAATTAATTGCCAAACATACCTGTCCTGATCTTCAAGCATTTCTATTACCTCAGGTGCCGAATTTAAAGTTTTAGCATTTTCTAGTTCAATTTTCCTCAATTCTTCCGAAGAAAGTGACAAATATTGACCCCATCTGTTCAGCATTAGTTCAATGGCGTACTCTTGTAAAACGTTTACTTCTGTTTCGTCTTGAACCGTCCTCCTTATTTTCATCCACTGGTCGTTTGCAACAGACTCTGCGAAGGGCGCGTCTCCAGTAAACATATTGAAATCTAATTTATTGTTCGTGCACAGCTCATTGGTTGTTGAATGTTGACACTTTCGGCTCTGTACTTCCGGTTTAGAGACTAGAGTTGCTGTCTGATAAAATGCATTGACGGTCGATTTTATCTCCTCTTCATCCTCACTTTCAGTATCATCCTTCTCTTCTTCATTTCCATCGTGATCTGACGTACCTTGGACTTGTCCACAATTATTCGACTCAATATCCGCAATTGGTCGGAAAGAAGTCATCATAAGAATGTCCTGGAAATTATGTTGTATAGCTGCTGCGTTAGGAATATTATTGAACGGCTCACTGTCATGTCTTTCTGTTTCTGCTCTTTTGGAATCAGAATTTAGAATCTCAAAAGCACGTTCTAATCTTTTCTCGGCAAATTCCGCTGATCCTGTTAATATTGAGTATAAGTGTTTTGTTCTCGGTTTTAAATCACATACATGCGACGTACAAGAATCAAAAGAATTTGAGCCAGGTTCACCAGTCGTAGAGAGATATTGATGATCTAACTGCAGAGTTTGTAGAACAGATTTTGTTGACGAGTTTGACGTTCTTACGTTAAAGTTGGTATGACCTAAACTTCTGTCATGGTCTTTGTGTGCATTTGATGTAGATGGTGGGCTGCTATCTTCCTCAAGGCACTTTTTGATCAAAATATTTTTCTCTGGTCCACAACTCATTCCGTGTTTTCAGCCTTACGTCTTCACATTTGCTTTGACAACGTGGCCTTAGTTTGAATGACGTCATAGTTGGCCACGAAAAGCGTCAAAGTATACACGATCGCATTAGGAGTCACATGGGCAGTTGAAAATTTGCTGTGCACTCCGAAACTTCAGTAAGTACGAGCTGATTAGACTTTTTGTGTAGAGTTATATAACCCATGAAAACAATGTATTCTTCTGTAAATCAGTGACTCAGACCAGTCCAAAAGTGTCTTTTGGAGTGAGTTCACGCAAATGAGTCCGACGTAAACTCAAATGTATGTCCATATATAAAGACAACCAAGTACTTAATGTATATTTCAGTTCGTGACACTCGGCTTGCACGACTCGACATTCCAAAGAAGCAAAATGATTTTTCGGATGTCTTAACGTCGATATAATGAGAATGGCGAAAGTACATTCACTGAGTATTTAATAATTTCAGTTAAAATGTGCTTCTTCGCTGAATTTCATGATTTTTGGTTCTGTTTCCTATCATAAAATATTTCTAATAACTGAAGAAATATTAATTAGAATCGACATTGTTTTAGAATGCATCTCCAGTCAAGACGCTTGGGATCAAAGACGTTTTGTTCACTGCATAAAATTCAATTAATAAAACTGCCGTTATTCCAGACTTCAGTTAAGTCTATATTAAATTGACTCCGTGTCACAGTAGGTGTCGGCACGTTAAAGAACCCTCACTGCTCAATAGCCGTAAGTGCCGAGCATAGGCCAAAATTTGAAGCCCTTCACAGGCATTTGGTGACGTCTCCATATGAGTGAAATATTCTTGAGTGGGACTTAAACAACAATAAACAAACAAACAACCACGTGATAGGTCGAACCAAACATATGTTTAACGGGGAAATAAAATGCCCTCACACAGAACCAGTGAAATATTACTTTGAACAATAATCCATCTTCAGCTTTAACTTGTATTTTGCTATTTAGACTTTTCTTATCATCTTCTCACTTTTTGATTTACCAGGGGTTTACCAAAAAAGTGGGAACATGATACTTTAGTTAGATGTTGCCGACTTGGGAAACATTCTGATCATTTTTCATTCACACCAAAATATTCGTAAAAATTCAGTAGGATTTCCTTAAAAAAATGAAAAAAAAATGTTGCCGAGTATGGTACAATAATGCAATAATGTTGATGTTGTTGAATTTTTCATCGAATGGAGTCCTCCGTGGTTGCGCTTTAAACCATGAAGTCTCTCCCTTCTGGTCAGCGCAGGTTCGATTTTGTTTGTTATTGATTAACGTCCCACTCAAGAATCTCTCATTCATACGGAGACGTCACCAAATGCCGGTGAAGGTCTTCAAATTTTGGGCTTTGCTCGGCACTTACAGCCATTGAGCAGTGAGAGTTCTTTAACGTGCCGACAACTACTGAGACACGGGACCTCGGTTTTAACTGTCTCATCCGCAGGACAAGAAGCCAACCTATCGCCGGCTGGACTCGAACTCACGACCAAGAGTCGAGCGCGCTACCGACTGAGTCAGGCCGGATTCGAGCCCCGCTGGAACCTAAACTGAATTGTGAGAAAGTTTGCCAGTTTTCATGCGGAAGGCCGGTGGGTCTCCCCAGGTACATTGTCTTCCCGGGTACATTGTATCCGGGTTCTCCCCTCTACCATTTAAAAACTGTCCGCCACCATATAACTGAAAAATTGCATCATTTATCGATCGATGCAATAAACAAAGAAAAAAATGCTATTTGCAGAATCAATTATGTGTTTTTATCATAAATTCCTGAAAAGTATGAGGCACCATTTTGCTATTTATTGGGCATTTTATGATATCATAAAATGATTTTATGATATCATAAAATGATTTTATGATATTATAAAATGATTTTATATTATCACAAATTCGATATTATGATATCGTGAAATCGAATTTATGATATCATGAAGTGTTACTGATTTTATATCTTAATTTCGATTTAACTCTACTCCGTTGCGCATGTCCCTTTTTCCGGGTTGCATTTTATCCAATCCAGTTGGCTCAAGTGATAGAATATTTGTCTCGGATGCGGAAGGTCGGGGTCTACTGCTAACTTGATTATTTGTTTTATTGGTTCATATCACAAGAAGAAATGTTTCTTATATGGAGACGTTACGACAAAGAGGTTAAGAGCCGCAAAAATAGGTCTGTGCCGTAGACTGATACACGGGCGGTTCGCACCCGAATAAACCAGACACGGTTTATAACTATCAGGCTACGTACAAGTGTGTCATAGGTCCGAAGTTGAGGGCAAGTCTTGAAACTGAGGTTCCATTCCATGATCCATGCGATACCTGACATCTAGGTCTAAAGTTTGAATCTAATGGTTGGTAGCAATGACACGTTTCGTAATATATTAATCGTGTCTTTGGTATTATTTCCATCTTTCTTGTTACTTTACATCGTTGGTGTAAATCTTGGTAACTTCAAAAGTTTACACATGAAACAACCTACTACACTCCTCCCACACAAACGAGAAAACATTTCCGTATTAGCAAAAACGAAACATGCAAATTAAAGCCCCCTTTAAAATTAATGAACGGAACTGAATGGGAAATGTAATGAATCTGACATGGCACAGATATTTATTTTTCAATAAAATATTTTTTATCTCGCGAATGGGGTGAAACAAATACACTAAATATTTTCCTGTAACAGAAAATTAAGTTTTGTTTTAAATTTGCTACCACCCATTAAAACATGACTGTTCCGGTTTTTTCTTTGTTTTTGTTTTTTGTCATCATCATACTACATAATTCTATTATGATGTCGGGACGTGATATTCATTTAATGTATCATGTTTCCACTTTTTGGTGAAACCCCTGATAAATAAAAAAGTGAAAACATGATAAATGTATAACCAGAAAGTTCAGTGGTTTGTCCGTTGTAAATTTTTGATTATGGCATAAAAGACCAATACAACAAACAAATTATCATATATATATTCAAATATTTATCTAATAGCAATAGCATTTCATTGTTCAAAATGTTACCGATTTATCTGTGATATCGGTACTATTATTATAGCACAGTATTTTGACAAAATCGTTAATCTCACGTATATCTGACACAAATACACACTGGAAAGAATACATGTATACATTAATTAAACATCTTGTGTACACTGTTCACGCATGTCGTGTAAGAGGACAGGTAAGATTTTCGTAAAAAAACATAGAGAATGATTTAATACAGTATGCATATAACAGCATGGATATATCAACGAGTACCATCTTTATATTGAAACTGAACATGTATTAAGGTTAACTAATTACTCGACATACTTCTAGTAAATGCTTATGTAAGTACCGTTTCTGAGCAAAAGCTCTGCCACATTTCTGACAAGTGAAGTTTTTACTTGTAACACTATGTATCATCATATGTGATCGCAGATTGCTTTTGTCTGCGAAAGCCTTATCACAATTTTCATTTGGACAACGAAATGGGCGTTCTCCGGTGTGCGTCCTCATATGACCCTTCAAGAGCCATGAACGAGTAAATACTTTCCCGCAAACATTGCATTTGTTCCGCTGTTTCGTATGTGTCTTCAGATGAGCGGTGTAGGCAGATAATAAAGTAAAATCTCTCTTGCAATCTTCGCATCTCAGGGGTGGACGGCAGGTGTCATTGGGGTGTAGCTGTACCACCACTGCAGGTCGGATTTGATTCTGAAACTGGGCTGCAGCCGCTTTTACGGTGACAAGTCCTGAAGACGATTGAATTCTAGGAGAGTTCAGTAAAATCGAATTAGAGTTTTCAATTTCACGAGTTTCTTTGATTTTCTCGTCGAGGGTTTTCCGGTACTGGTCTAAAGTTATAATATTTTCTTCGTGATCTGGTATTACGGGACTTTCCTTTGTTTCGCTTATAGTACATTTCTCCAAATTGCAATCGGTGCATTCTTCATCCGACGATTCACCCTCGGTTACATTATCATAGTTATAAATATCATCATCATTATCTACGCTGCCATCGTCGTTTTGTTCACTGTTGCTTTCCTCTTCGGGGAAGATATCTGATTCCCAGGTATAATTATCACTAAGTTCCTCTGAAGGTGTGGATTCTGTATTTTCGTCGCCTGAACAACTGTATACTCTGTCATTCCGATAACTATACTGACAATCTTCCAGATGCTCCAATGTCTCCTGTGGATTAACTCCGGCAAGTTCCAAATCCGGTACCCGTAAGCTAATGAGGAATCGTGTAACAAAGGACATGTAGCTCATGGATTTATATTTCACAACTGGATATTTCCTTACAACCTGTTTTGCTTTTCCCGTTTCCTGCTGAGGTAAACATTTTGTCCGGTTACCGTTCCTGAGACCTAGAGTTACCCTACGGATTGACCTACCGGAACGTGTTGTCATCACATTTGGATCATAATCTGGAATGGAGGAATAATGATAATTATGTAAACAGTAATAAATAACAATTATAATGATAATTATTATATAAATGATAAAAATTAAAGAGATGATGATGATGATTGTGGTAAAATAGTATTTGACCTGGACCCTGAAAAATTTGTCATATGAATGTCGCAGGTTGAGGCACTTTGTTCCAGAAGACAAAAAGATGCATTAAAAGGGTATTTTGGATTATCACAATGAAATTTGTTGGGTTGTGAAAGATTTACTCCAAACAGCTGTCAAAATACTCAATGTCGAAATTTTGATACCAGGATAACTTGTAAACGGTTTTAATTTTCTAAGGGAATTTACCATTGATGTCTAAAATGTCATACACTTTTGGGCCAATGTTGTATTTTTATTACTATCTTTTTTTATTAATTTATCCTCCCAAGGTTATCATTAGCCAGTGATCAGAAATAGTATTACAAATTCTAGTAAATACTTAAACTCATAGTTTTATATTTTTGACTGATGTTATTGATGCAAAAAAGTAATACACTGCATCAGCGTCGGAAGCAAATTGAAAGTGGGGGGGGGGGCTAAACCAACTAAAAACACATACACACGCCAGAAACGTCTGTCCTATGTCTATATTTGCAAAAAAGTGGGGGGGCTAAGCCCCCCCCCCCCCCCCCCCCCGGTTCCGACGCCTATGCACTGAGAGTGATAATATATAGAGTATGATGCGGCAAATGTAAGAAGATATTAAATATTTGTTACTTCTTCAGTTGTCCTAAGATGAACAGTAACTACTTACAACATTTATAATGGTACTGGTCACACGATTTTGTGAGATTTTTTTTTCATATCAGCTGTTGATATTTTTCTCCAACAGAAGGGAAATAATATTGTCGTGGTACAAAGGGCCTACTAATGACGCAATAGCCGGCTACTGCTCCCTGCATAGTGTACAATTCCAGCCTTATCATGTATTTCTTCCATATCATTCTTAGACTTTTTCAAGCCTTAGATCTAAATGAATTGTCAAAAGTTCTTATCTTGTTGAAGGGAGCCCGATGTACACTGTGTTTAAAAGGTCATACTATTTCTTAGGCCTAAGTTATAACCCGGATTCGGCCAGTAGGCTTCTTACGAGTCGAACGAACTATCACTTTGACAACCATTTTAGCCGTTAGTTTAAAACATATTTGTTGAATAATTATACTATTTCTTTAGATTTATTCTTTACTTCGAATAGAAATAAATATGAGGGTGACAGAAATATATTGTACATGTATATATATTCATTATTGACTTATTCAAGCCGAGGAGCCACTGACTGAATGCGTGGTCACGACCATGGGAGCACCTGCTCACCGTGACCTCATCCATTTCGTCATCACTTCACAACCATGCTCCACATTCCAGATTCGCAGGGCAAAAGTTGTAATAACATGGCACAAATTGATATGTTTAAAGAAAAATAATATTCATTGAACTAATCAAGGATTGTGGAATTGATGGAATTCTTCCTTCATAAATCATGTTTTCTTCATTTTGTAGACTAGATCTATTAGTTTTCTATTTTTCTCACATAAATCGCATTCATCGAATACCCGTTTAGGAGCTTTCAAGAAATATCAAATATCTGAAAGCGTTAATATGTAATACCTGGATTTCCTACATATATCCCTGTTCTGTAACCACGAACAGAATTCAGCAGACACTTCGGCATTTTATCCGGAAAGTGAAATTAATTTGAGTCGAACCGTTGTTTACATGGCGTTCGTCTGCACCCTTGGTGACCTGTCTCGTGCGATGACGTATGTTGCTAAGAAAACGCCAACAGCTGACGGGGAACATGGCAGGGATGCAATAAATTACATAGACTCTTTGATCTGTAGACGAGTATAGATGAAACTTTATGAAAATGATATTTTTCAAAAAGGCATTTGTGAAGTGTCACAAATTTTAACATCTTCTATGGTCATAGGTTGAAGTAGCGAGAGGTGAATTGAAATTTGTCTTTGTCATACCGTGGTCTTTTGAAGGGGCATATATATAGTTGTTTTTTTTTCTATAAAAAGATCTATCCTTTTTACAACTTAAATTGATATATAATAACTAAATAGAGAAACTCAACCTTACTATTTGTATATGGATACAACACTGAACCTGACCTTATTAAAAAAAAATACAGATGGGGAATATATTTTTTATGCCCGTGTATAGCTCTTATTTGTTATTGTACATCAAATACAAGTAGTAAAAATAAAAAAAGGTAAACATAGCTAATGTCCCTATAAGGGAATTAATCATTCGACTTAACCCAATGGCTGTCAGTCACTTAAAATTAGGTCGGAATTGGGTTTTTTTTTCTCTCTACATTCACTCTGAGCTCTCAGCCGTTTAATTTATGATTTTCTTACTTTTTTTTACCAGGACCAAGTTGCACAACAGGTTGTTTAATTTAAATTATAGTTAGCCCATTGGTTTAACATTGGTTAACTTCATGTTAAATTTAACAACCTGTTGTGGATTTACTAAAAAGTGAAATCACGTTCTCACTTTTTTGATAGAATGACCCCTAGAACACTGAGCTTCTATCCAGTGCAAATGCTGAAATATCAAATACATGAATAACATTTCTCACAGACATTTGCTTTCAGATTGCTCGAACATGTGATGACGCCCATACGTAATTCACTATGATAGTATATATGGGGCGCCGTTTTACTTTTTAATACCAGTTAGTGATATCATTCTTTCGAATAGGTGGTATCACTGACTTAAATAGGTGATATCACTCATTCGAATAGGAGATACCACTTATGCGAATAGGTGATATCATTTTTATAGATTCTTAAGTGATATCACTTATACGAATAATTGATATCACCTATTCGAATGAGTGATTTTACCTATTCAGAATGAAAGATATCACCTATTCAAATGAATGAGTGATATCACCTACTCGAATATTCGACTAAATGATATCACCTTTTCTTTTCGTAAAGTGATATCACCGATTCGAATATGAATGCTCCCTACACAAAAATAAAATCTCTTCCTGGGTCTAACAAAAATATGACTTGTGTTATCCTGGGCATAATGAATTATTTATTTTTTTATTTCCTTTCATTTGGTCCAAAGAATTATATAGGGTGTTTTAAGTTCAACCACTTTTATAACAATTTTGTGCGGAAATCGGACCCTAGTTCAAAGTGGCAGGAGTCAGCGATATGGTTTTTATGTGGCTCTGTCTGCTTTGAATGCTGACCTCCGTCCAAATCCTACAACAGACACGGGAGATGATTCCGATTCTGCAGCGCTGCGTCTTTATCACGATACCGTAATATCGTCCTTTGTGTTTTGTTCTTCTAAATATATAGGCCTAGAGATATTCACTGAAGATCTGTATTTATGGAAAAATGGGGAGCATAAGGTTTTTACTGTTTCTAAATTTGAATAAGTGATATCACTTATTCGAATGAGTGATATCACTTATTCGTTTTGTAAAGTGATATCACATATTCGGATAGGTGATATCACTTATTCGAATAGGTGATATCGCCTATAAAAACGTATAAAGTGATATCGCCTATTTGAAAGTGACATCACCTATTCGAAAGAGTGATATCTCTTATATGAATAGGTGATATCACTTTTTCGTTTTTATAAATGATATCACTCTTTCGAATAGGTGATATCACTCTTTCTAATAGAAGATATCGCTTATTCGAATATGTGATATCACTTATTCGGTATTCCAATGGGTGATACCACCCATTCGAATAGGTGATATCACTTATTGAATAAGCGATATCTCTTATTCGAAACAGTGATATCACTAACTGGTATTAAAAAGTAAGACGGCGCCTCATAATTATAAGACACATTGGCGTCATCCTGCGTTCCACCAACCTGTGGTGGCTATTAGTCTCTCTCTCTCTCTCTCTCTCTCTCTCTCTCTCTCTCTCTCTCTCTCTCTCTCTCTCTCTCTCTCTCTCTGTAAGATGTAAAAATAGTAATACTAGTCTATTAATAAAATAAAAATAAACAAACAAGGGAAGTACTTAAACAGAATGTTATTTTGATATTTTAATTGCTTAAATAAATTTATAGAAATATATTATCCTTAAAAAATCTATATATAATGATATATGATATTATTTGTTTGGTTGCTTTTATTTGTCGACTTTATTTTGTCGGGAAGAGGGGTGAGGGGGAGTCAAACACTGCACTGACATACTATTTAATATTACACAAAACTGATATATTATGGGAAAAAGTGATAATTATTTTGGCTCTGTTCGAGTGTTGTCTACTGACATTGTGATTGTTGTTGTTGTTTTTTGTTTGTATTTGTCTGGTTTTTTCTCTTTTTTTTGTATTACCTGTATTATGTCATGTTGTAAATTTTTAATTAACCAGGTGGGTGTGATGTTGTAAATTTTGTATTTTCTACGACAGAAATCTTACCCGGGGTAATTTTTCTACGATAGAAATCTTACCCGGCTAGTTGTAGAAAAGTGACCCCCTGTAGAAAAGCCCCCCCCCCTAAGTTTTAAAGAAAAGAAACATCAACGCGGAAATCATGCGTGTACTAGGCCTCATAATGATCTGAGGACCCCCCCCCTCCCGAAAAAAATACTAAAAGGACCAACGACTTTTTAAAATCTCTTAATAACGTCTTTTTTAAAATCTCGTAATAACGACTTTTTATCTCGTTATAACGACTTTTTTTCTCGTAATACAACTTTTTATTTCGTAATAACGACTTTTCATCTCGTAATTACAACTTTTTAAAATCTCGTAATTACGACTTTTTTGAAACCTCGAAATAACGACTTTTTATCTCGTACTAACGACTTCTTTATCTCGTAATAACGACTTTTTTATCTCGTAATTACGACTTTTTAAAATGTCGTAATAACGACTTATTTTAAACCTCGTAATAACGTCTTTTTATCTCGTTATAACAACATTTTATCTTGTAATAACGACTTTTTATCTCGTAATAACGACTTTTTATCTCGTTATAACGAGTTTTTAAAATCTCGTTATAAAGACTTTTTTTTTAAAATCTTAGTTGACCTCAATAGGCTTTCATAAATATCTACAAAGTTTGTGAATGAAAACAAATTACATGTAGGTCATGTTCATAAACGAGCCTTGAATGGGCACTTCAAATAATAAAGGGTACATTTTAAATAAATGGCTTATTAACGAAAAACTGATTAACTTTTTGTATACAAAGACAGGCAACAGGCACCTAAATAAGTACACAATATAAGTTTTCAAATATTTTTTTAGAAATATTTTCGACTTCTTCTCTAGAACCAGTGGCTAATTCATTCAGTTGTAACCAAATTTGACAGGAAGTATTTCCATGTTAAGCCACATAATCGCGTTTGCAAATGAAAAGGGCCTAGGATCCACATATAAAAACCAAAACTTGGTACATGTTGATCGACAAATGGAACAGACTGACAAGACTTAATGGTTTAAAGTACGATGCTCTAACCACGGGGGACCACGCAGCCATGGAGTTCCACTACTGTGACTAGTAACAGAGATATATCGTGCTTCCAATTTATTTAATGATTTCCATTGTAGTTGATGCAGTCTTCATGTGTTTAGCTAATTCCTGATCCGGCGTGGCTCAGTCGGTAGCGCGCTCGACTCTTGATCGTGAGTTCGAATCCCGCCGGCTGCAGGTTGGTTTCCTGTCTTACGGATGAGACAGTAAAAACGGAGGTCCCGTGTCACAGTAGGTGTCGGCACGTTTTAAAAAGAACCTTCACTGCTCAATGGCTGTAAGTGCCGAGCATAAGCCAGAATTTGAAGCCTTTCACCGGCATTTGGTGACGTCTCCAAATGAGTGAAATATCCTTGAGTGGGACGTTTTACAACAACAAACAAACTAATTCCTAACGCACGGATTTTCCTATCTCCTAAATTCTGGTTTCAGGATCAGAAAAATAAGTTGTACCATGTGGAAAAACATCGTATCAAAATTGTATCCACAAATTAGCATATAAATATATTCGTACCCTGAAACCAGAATATAATAGATAGGATATATATCTTACCATAAACATTAAGGTGATGCTGAGGTCGCAGATTACAATCTCCCATGCTGTAATTAGCACCACAAGAGCTCTACATTTTCGAATAATTATTCTAGCATGATTGGCACTGTTTACGCTTAGTTAGACACACATGGTGTAAATTAGAGATAAATTATAGCACACACACGCGCAAACCATATATATATATATATATATATATATATATATATATATATATATATATATATATATATATATATATATATATATTCGATATCAAATCTCTTTAGCAGGACTTAGCATTCTTATTTCCACGTTTCTTATCCTGACGAAGAGTGTCCTCGTTATCAGTCACTTTTTCGAAGTAATTACTGTTGGTTTCTAGATGTTAGCTAGCCATTGACGTGATTGATATTTAATGAAATGTATTGAAACTGCATTAACGTTAATTTCGACTAAATGCTAAGAAGTAACATATGCTTTGCTTTCAGCCATGGTCGCTTCCATCCCAAACAAGCATACACCTTGGCAAAACTTTTTGGTGGTGGCTACGGTTAAAATAAAATAAACTTTATGTAGACCCGCGCTCAGCTCGAGCAAAAAAAAAGTCTACATGTTTACAAGAGTTTTATATTAAAACGTACTTGTTTGTAAGTGCTTCCATTTGCCACAGTCGGTATGAATATATAAAACTCAAGGTTGAAAGGATTTTAAATTTGATAGGAAACCGTTCAACACGTTTGATAATTCTAATTATATTACCCCAAAATTTAAACTTGAATTTACAATATGTAATTTAAGATAAAACCGATGACGAATGCAGTTTTATGTATCACAAGGATTCACATACAAATGAATATATATATATATATATATATATATATATATATATATATATATATATATATATATATATATATATATATATATATATATATATATTATACAGCATCTGCGCGTTTAATAAAGTTGTAAATATGAAACCATATGATATGTATAGAGGTGTATCGAATACAATTCAGCAGCTGATCGCGAGTCCTGTATTGATTTTATACACGCTACTAGGAGAATACCACGTTAAAGGAATTAATTATTTATTTGTCGTCGAGAAGAATATTAACAATTACTATAAATTTCGTCCATAATTGCGAATCTATTTGTTGTGTTTTTCTGCATGGTTTTGCCATGGGTATATTTCGGATAATATCACTGGATGTTAACTTTCCCATTGGATACACATGGAAATAATCGTCAGTTATCCGTTGTTGTTGTTGTTGTCTTTCCTCGTGCATCAACGCTAAAATAACACATGTGGAATCTGTATAGAACTATTCCAGTTGTACTGTACGTAAGTATAATCCACTGATAAAAGAAACATGTCTCGAATCTTCGTACTAGTACCACAGTATTGCACTCTCGTCCAATAATACACGAGCGACCTTATATGGCTAATCGTCTTACAGAAGCGAGAAACGTTAACGATGGCCGACATCTTTCGCATAATTTATTCGCCCTGTCGAAGATTGCATTCTCCTCAGTTCGCCGTGTCTTTTTCTTATATATATTATCATAAGATTCGTAAGACAATTTCGAACGCTTAATTCCAGGCTTTTAAGATGGGGAATAGATAAACACCACGGCTTTTGAATTAAGTGATGTTTATTAGGGAAAAGTAACCAAAGTGTTCGTGAAATCTACACCAATAACGCCATTTAGTACTATCCAAGCCGAAAGAAGAGGCATTTACATATAGTGTATATACTTGTCTCTGTTGATGTAGAGGTAAGTTTCATTGGTACATACGGATAACCTGAAGTGCTTGCTTTAAATTTATTCTCGAGCTTGTTTTGGAAATTGCAACATTTAACTGCTGAATGATATTAGAGAAAGAGCTGGCCTCTTGATTGTTTATATAATCAATGGTTAATTATTTTTATATTGCTTATCATTCTCACACAATTTGGATCATATCTACGCCGGAAAAAGAAAATTAAGGATTCACATCGTGGGATATATGAACAAGTGATAGATTTATACACGTGTTTAAATGGATACAATTATTTCGGTGAATTTTGTGCCATTAGATAGCTTTATTTGCAAGCTTACACCAATTTGGATAGCAGTCTAGCGAATTAGAAAGTTATCCATGTCATTGCTGCTCCGATGACTACTGGAGGAGGGCGTTTCGATTTTGATGATGGTGGGACTTATTGCGGGGGTTGGGAAGATGGAAAAGCGCACGGACACGGTGTATGTACAGGACCAAAAGGGCAAGGCGAATATTCAGGCGCATGGCAATATGGTTTCGAAATATCCGGTGTATACACATGGCCCAGTGGGAATTCCTATAGAGGACAGTGGTTCCAGGGCAAACGACATGGGCTAGGAGTAGAGACGAAGGGTCGATGGATTTACAAAGGGGAGTGGACCCAAGGTTTCAAAGGTCGCTATGGAGTCCGTCAAAGTCTAACGTCAGGTGCCCGCTATGAAGGGACATGGACCACCGGGTTACAAGATGGCTATGGCTGCGAGACTTACGCTGACGGGGGTAAGCTGTGTTCCTTATAACCTTAACTTTGATTTGTATTATTGTGTTAACTCCTCTGTGAAAAACCCAACGTACAACTTAAGTACCCCTTTTTGTTGTAACCACTGTTCTGGGTCTTGTACATCATATTAACACTCTTGACCCACAACCAACTATCACCGAGTTACGGGGTGGGGAAGTGTTTGTACTCTTTGTCTTTGTTCAGTTTTATCCTACATGTTTAATATTACTTTATCCATAATTTAAATGCACGATTCTCCGCCTGTTTCTATCACTAAGCCTTTATAAATGGGAACTTAATATTTACAATTGTAAAAGGAATAGAAGACATAGAAAAGGTGTAAAAATGATATTTATGCACTGTCAGTTGGTAAAATGATCATAAGGTAAGAAAGAGTGAAGTCCTGCTAACAGTCTGACTTAAACCCATATAATAACTATCTTAGGTAGCTTAAGTTAAGTATTCTATCCAAGTGGAAATTTTACACATTACCCAAAATAAGTTGAATCTGAATAATACAATTTTGATATTGCCTCAAACAACAGTACATATCATAGGAGTCGGAACCGGGGGGGAGGGTTTTTTTTTGCAAAGACAGACATAGGTGTTGAAAATTGGGGCTTAGCCCCCAGACGTTTCTGGCGTATTTGTGTTTTAAGTTGGTTTAGCCCCCCCCCCCCCCCCCCCCACTTTCAATTTGCTTCCAACGCCAATGTATAAACACTTAACCCTTGGGTACCAGTTATACGGTACACGACTCCTGACGGCATTACCCTGAACTCCTGACTGACAGTTAAACGATATAACACTGGAATGATGTTACACTGAACTCAGGGCTGACAGTTAAACGATATAACACTGGACTCTTGACAGTTGAATGATATTACACTGGACTCAAGACTGACAGTGGGATGGTATTACTCTAGACTGTCCACTGACAGACATCACAATGGACTGCTGCCTGACAGTGAAATTATATTACACTGGACTGCTTACTGACAGATATCACACTTGATTCCTGACTGACAAGTAAATGATATTACACTGGACTGCTTACTGACAGATATCAAACTGGACCCCTGACAGACAGTGAAATGATATTGCACTGAATCCCTAACTGGCAGTTAAACGTTATTACACTAGACTCCAGTCGACATTCAAACTATAATACATTGAACCACCTGATTGACAGTTAACCGATATTACACTGAAATAACAGAATTCCTCCACTGACCGTTAAACTATATTAGACTGGACTTGACTGACAGCTAAACGATATCACACTGGACCCCTGACAAACAGATATCACACTGGACTCTAAACTGACAGATATCACACTAGACCCCCGACTAACAGATATCACCACTAAATTCTAGGCTGACACAGATCACACTGGACTGCTGACTGACAGCTAAACGATATCACACTGGGGCACTGACTAACATATATCACACGACTCCTGACTGACAGTGAAATGATATTACACTGAACCGCTTACTGACAGTTTAACTATAAAAAACAGGAGTCTTCGACTGACAGTTGAACGATATTACACTGAACCCCTCGACTGACAGGTATACGAAAATATACTGAACCCATGGTTAAACGGTATTGCACTAGACTCCTGACTGACAGCTAAACTATATAGCACCACGGTAGGCGATAGACGGATAAACGGTATAACACTCAGATCTTGAATGTCCCTTAAACTACATAGATGTCCAAACTAATTACTCCCAACTGACTACAGTTAACTCTTGTTTGGCAGTTAAACCGGTGATCGTACATTCGGTTGTTGGCTGTCGATCAAACGGTTTTGAAGCTTCTTACAATCGTCTGCTTTATTGGCGATTAAAATGAATGATTTCACACCTGGTCTCTGACGGATCAGCCGAGTTTATTGGTACTGCACGGTGTTTTCTGGCGGAATGAGAGTGTGACCAGCTTTTTAGTGGTCAATATATCATACTGCACTTGTTTCTTGACTAATGGCTACATAACGGTAAACTAAACTCATAAATGACGGTTAAACGCCAGACTACCAGGCTCGAGCTCATGAATGATACCCAAAGGGTAGATTTGTATCAGAATGATCAAATGTCGGGTCCCCGGCTTTTGACAGCTAAACGGCAATGCACACAACTTTAGACCCCTTGATAATAAGTTTAAGTACTATTATCGGCCATTTGTTTCTATAAATAGATAATTTAAAAAAAAAACCTTGTATTTTGCCTGTGTACGCTCTGACATTTTAAGAACTACCTACTGATCCGGCTGCAGGTCGTAAGAATGAAGGTTAAACAGTGTGAAATAACAAACCAAAAAGATAGGGAAACATATGTGTAGAAATTTAGTACAATAAAATGGAAGACAATTAAACGTGCAGGAAATTATTGATTTTATACTTTGACCTTGGATAGACATGAATGTTTAGAGGAATATCTTTGAGTTAAGTTATTATGTAAGCTAATGTGTTGAGTTTCAAAAATATATTTTACAGCTTACTTTTAAAAAATGTCGGGGGTCATTTGAATAAAATTGGAGAGAGAGAGAGAGAGATTGTGTGTGTTCTGGAAACCTAGTCCTATAATATGTCTTCGCTGGTTCAAATCGTTTGCTTTCAACGGTTTTCAATATTTATCCACGCATCATACGATTCATACGTTGAAAGTAAATGATTTTAACCAACGAAGACTATTACTATAGGACTATGTAGGAACCATACTGTACTCATTTATTGTTCAGAGAATATCTGATGAAATCATAATTCTCTATCGTTTTCTAGTAAAATAATGACGAAAGTCGGCCTTATGCAATTGAACTATCCTTCCCTTTACTCTGTACAAATATTACGGATTCTGTTACAGTACATTGTTAACTAGTTTTCAATTTAAAAGTCAGTTAATAACATTGAGGACATAAGATTATATTCTTTATAGACGACTCCCTTCAGCTTTATGACGTTTTACAAGTGATTGAAGGAATGTAGTCTTTGTAGTTTAAATGTGGATTTGCAGATTCATAAAATTGTAACACGAGAACGTACCTACTATTTGCAAAGTTAAACGTTGAGATATAATTTTATCGACAGTCGTTATTTCACATTTAACGTAAACACAAATAAAAGAATACAATACAGGAAACCCATATTTAAATCATAAATTTGTGAAGTACTCGTTCCGGGATGCAGATTGTCTTGTACCGATGCTTCTAGAACAGGAACACGCACCCGTCTACCTTGAGTAGAATATAATTTACTTCTATAGTATGATACTTTTTATACAGATGTTATAAAGATAAATTTTAGTATAAATGGTGAAATCCACCTTTTTGGCGACTGGGAGTGAGTTATTACACCTGTTGAAGCTTCTGTACATTTTTGTACATATATTTAGAAGTGGGTGATGAATCTCACTTGATAATTTTGGACTTTTGATTTAAGAGTTACGCCTAGAACAGTGAATTTTACGAGTACACCAGCCTTTCACCTGGTAGAGGATTATACTTGAATTCTAGTAATACATATCACTATGGACAAAACAGATCTGAATGTCATAAAACATACTTAAACACATGACCCTTACACACTCGAACACATCTGTATCAAGAACTGAAATAATCTGGCATAATTTGGTTTTCTATAACGTCTTTATAGAAAACAGATACACGAAAACAAAGGCCTGTTGACACACCTTTTATAATTACATCAAAAACAAATATACTCACTCGCCTCTACATTAAGAAATCGGAAACATGCATGCCCATTGCTATACAAAGAACAAGACATGCGGAAACACTTACATGAAATACCGAAGTTCTACTATTCTAAAAGCAAGCCCTTATGTATCTGACACTGGGTGCAATCTTCTTATCAAGTACAGTTGAGATACGTGTGTATTATTTTTTACCAGTAAAACAGAAGGGAACATAAATATTTATGGAATTTCATAAGTTATAAGTCTATAAAACCACAATGGTGTGTGTGTGTGTGGGGGGGCTCGAGATGATAATATTTTTTGTTTTTTTTTAATAAGAGTTCATCATTTAATCTCGTATTTAAATAAGATGTTTTTTCCCGATACAAAAATTGGTATGCAACGAGGTCAAAATCTAAACTACTGTTATAAATGATTAATATATCTTAGTTAGTTTGGAGGAGTTCAGAATATAAAACAACGGTACTGTCTAAACGAAAGATAACTTTAAAATGATGGTCTGTGAGGTGAAAGGAACAAGTCACCAAATTTGCTCAATATTCAAGCTCAACTAACTTCTAATGATTTGAAGTTAAAATAAAATTTTTCCTGGAACTGGAGATCTTTGTATATTGATGGCAACAATATTTAAATAATGATAAAAATTATTGCCTTTGAAGAAAACAACAGAAATATTTAAAAATTGTTTGAGTACATAGTCCTACTAAAATTTTGAGTACCGTATTCAACTTATTTATTTTTAGCTCACCTGAACCGAAGGTGAAGAAAATATTAAACGTGACCTAGAATTTTTTTTTCATGTGAATGATAAAAATATATGTCACTGTTCAGTCAGAATCAGAATCATTACAACTTGAGCACATGTAAAGTCAAAACAATAAAATGAAAGTTGAGCTTTAATGTTTGGCAATATTTAGTGACTTCGGGTCCTGAATTGTTAGGGGTACGGGATTACCTGCAGTATTATCAATCATGTTAAGTTTTTAACGATCATCCACCACTGATGAATTATCTAGAACTAATTTTCAATTTTTACCATCAGGATTCATTATATTTATGGAAACATGCATGAAGTAAGATAATTGATAATTGCCATAGAAGGTCTATAGGCAAAACAAAATCATATAAAGTTAATATAGATTGAAATATTGAAACTGCCATAGTCCCTAGACATTGAATAACCGGTACTTTGAATGCAAATTGCAAAGGTATTGAAAGTTCGTTATAGCACGGTTTTAGTCAAGTTTAAACACACACATACACACACGTGTTTGATTTACTCGGTTATTGTACATGAGATTTCCAGAGATAAAGAACACTGTTTTTACTTGTTATAAAATTAGATACCAACCAGAGAACGGAATGATGAGAAAATTCCCTGTTATCTGAATAGCATTTTTATGCATGTTTCCATGGCAACAAAACTTGGCAGGTGTAATAATGCTTATCAGAATCATATCTATGTATAGAATACACATACAACATGTATTCTTTTGGTTTTGAGAGTTTTGTCTCCACTTGTTGGTGTCTGGCTGGTGCCAAATGATGTAAATTATATATGTTTATCAATTTCTGGTCTTGTTAACCGGTAACTCAACTACTATTATTGTGATAAAGATGGCCAATTAATGATTTTCTTTCTTAGGGATGGCGATCTTCGGGGATCTCATTATCCAAAACGATAACTGTACATCAAACGTCTTGTAATGCATGTCATATGAACCTACATGACGTCACAATCATCATGATCATCTTTTTACTCGAGCTTGACCTGTGATCGGTTTAAGATTTATAGAAGATTAATACGATCTAACACCACTTTGAGGGAGGAAATGTCTCATCCCAATGGGAGATAAAATAATTCCAAATTGTCAACTGTTTCAATGTCAATGTATCAATTCTATCCTATATAGAACTATATAGTTCTTTATTTGACTTTTCTTATCGGTGTGCGTAATTTTTTTTAAACTTCCAATTGGAAAAAGCATGGTCCTTTCAGTCAAGTGGTCCACAGGGGGTTAACACCAGGTTATTATAACAATAATTAAGCATTTGAATAAATACAAAACAACAATACAGAGGGAAAGCATTACTAGATTGATAGAATACAGATGCCACAAAAAAAATTATAATAAAAATAATAATAATAAAAAAATCATGCATATGCCATTATCTTGGGCAAAGGTTAAATATTTGCAAATTTCTTGACTTTTGTTCTTTATTTGAATTTAAACTAAGTAAAATTGTTAGATATCTTATTATTTGGCTTTGGTAAAATAACATTAGATACTATAGATTTTAAAACACATAAACTCATCGAGTGTGTAAGTATATATTATATATCAGTTGTTACTCTCATTTATCTTACCCCAGCAACCCAGCACCAACAGTTAAATAGACTTGACTAAGCATAAAACTGAAAATTATTTTTGCCCTCCAGAATCACTTCAGTATTGTTGATTTTAGCTGCCGCTAGATATAGTTTACTGTCGAGTACTCTCCAGAATCCAGCTATTTCAAACGAGGAGCTACAGACGGGCGCTACCATGGCGATTTTAGTCCGTGCATCGTTCCCATAAACGTTGTAATGTTATATAAGTAAGCATGAAGATAGCAACGTCGACTTAATTAACTCTTAGAGAACTAAGGAGGAAAATTATAACAGACAATGCGAACTATCTAAATCAGCAATATCTAGTAACTCGATCTTCTGGAATATCGCAGACGGTAAATACTAGCGCGTGCAACACTTCAGATCATATCTTGAACAGCAGCAGTGGCAGGGACATCTAGATAGAAAAAATAGCTGATGAAGATTTTTGTGTAAAATGATGCGTGTGCATATGTAAAATCGAAAAATAAACATTTCGACTCAAGTTAATTAATTAATTAAGTATTCGATATAACAGTACGAGCTATATTACTGATTATTTTCCTAACATTCATATATATATATATATATATATATATATATATATATATATATATATATATATATATATATATATATATATATATATATATATATATATATATATAAACTGGGGATTCGTTAATATGTTATCTTTCAGTTCACGTACATTTAACCTTAAAATGTGACGCATCACTAAGAAGGCTGATGATAAAGAGATGAAGAATATTAGCTAGAGTCGTTTATATTACACACACACACACACGCACACACACACACACACGTATATAATGATCTGTGATACACGTGCGTCATATGTCTTTAATATTAGCGCAAGAAGCATCAAGAGGTGAGAATGAAAGACAGTACCCGTTACTCTGTAGTATTGTTTTGAACTGCGAATTCACTAATTCCAATTAAGGAACACGGAACCGCCCATGCTTCTACTGACTTGTCACTAAATGGATATATATTCCACCTGACGACCAGATAGCGCGATGATTTTTTACTTTAAAACTTGTATACGCAATCTGCCTCTAGCCTAGTCTAGTTTGGATTATGGATTTTAAGTCGTTCAACCGAAATCCTATTGTAGTATTTTACTAGTGTGAGCAAGGAATGTAGTCATCGATTTGAATGTAGTAAAATTGTCTGGGGCATCAATAATCAAACTCATAATCATTAGGTATGTTTACAAAGCTTGCCGTGATCAATAGTACGGTAAACAGGTAGATAGTGGTGTTACGACAGCAGACTTTACCATTCTACTGAACGAGGTTATGATTGTAGATGAGGTCAATATGTCGTCTGCGAACTTTTCTTATCCATGAGATTATTGTAAGATGACCGTAGCGGTGGTCGTAATAGAGCGTCGACTTGCAAGCGGAAGGTGCCGGGCTTCACTCCTGCTACCGGGTCGTACTTTTAAAAAAGGTAGTGACTGATCCTTCGCAAAGCGCTCTGCATAAAATGTGAAGGTCATGCATGCAACCCGGCTTCTAATGCATTCAAAGTACTAATTCCATTCTCTCGACTTGCTATAAATCTTGATATGGAATAATTTTTAGAGCAGACAATTCATCCTGAAAACATCTTTTTTAATAATTATTTTCGGAATGTTCCTCGAGCCTCCATACCCGAGTGCACATGGTTAGAGTATCGGACTTTAAAACCCGGATGTATCTCGCTTCTCGTCAGCAGTATTTTCGATTTACTCCTATTTTGGAAAGATTACTTCACATCTTAAATACTGACATAACATCGACTTCACAACAATTAATGTATCGTTAACTTTTCTGGTAGGGATACATTTTTTGCGTCTTTTTTAGTGTGTTGATACCAGAACTCTACTCATTATCGGAGTCAATTAGTGCAAGATCTAAAATACTTAAACCACTGTTTCCATACAGAAGCATGACTTCTGTTGCCACCGATTTCTTTATTCATAATCACAATAAATTTCCGTAGTTCTTTTTTGTTTCATACTTTAATCGTTTTACGGCATTAATCTTGTCACGAGACAGACATTGTTTATACCGGTTTATGCTAGTTTACTAATTTTGATAACCTATTAAACTCGGGATATTTTGTGTTGGTAACATATTTGCCTCAGTGTAGTTCCAAGGAAACTTTTGTCTTGATAGCATATTTACGTCAGGAAACTTTTGTCTTGTGTTTGTAACGTAGTTATCTTAGGCATCTCTTGTGTTTGTAACGTATTCAACTCAGGAAACGTTTGTCTCGGTAACGTATTTGCCTACGGAAACCTTTTATTGGTAACGTATTTATCCCAGGAAACTTTTGTCCTGGTAACGTATTTATCTTGGAAACTTTTGTCTTGGAAACGTATCTATCTCAGAAAACTTTTGTCTTGGTAACGTATTTACCCCAGGAAGTAAAACTAAAATATTTAGATAAAGAAAGCGTTTGCAATGGTAATGTTTGGTTTTGTTTACGGTGTTTTGTTTATGCTGTTCTATGTTTTTATATCATAAACATCGAGATATTCCAGTTGTTTCCTTTTCCTTTTTTTCTTTACAATAATTATTGAACACCTGTTCATTGCTAGCAATATTTGATGAATTAATATGAAATTTAGTATTTTCTGCAACCAAGTGACTTTAGAACCTAAACGATAATATTTTAAAACGATATTTTAAAGATATTTTGTAGAGATGGTATTCACAAAATTCAAATAAAATCATATATAATTCTGTGACATAATAAATTCAAATTTCTGCAAATCGCAGTGCTACATATTTAGAGCTGTAGATTTGTGTTCATGCAGAAAAAAATCGTTAGCTTGTTTAAAAAACTCCTTGGAACCTTAAACAAAAACCCCGTTATGGTCTTGCAACCACAGTAAGACACTGATCTTTCTCATTGCGATAGATCTGAAGCTCTAGTACATTTTCTGTAGTATAATCACAGAGAGATGTACAGTTGTATTAGTGCAGTTTTACACTAGCTTGTGTATTTGTTGCATGTTTTACCCAACTGCCTGTTAAAACCTAAATATAATTTATCTGTCTCCTTGGTAACTGCCTCTTCGGGCAAACTGGCGTTTGTGCATTTAATATTGTGAGCAAAGCGTGTTATGTGTTGTATATTAATAAACGTTTTTGATGTCATAGCCACTTTGTTCAGTGTAAACCATAACACAAATTAACCGAACACATACACTATCGTTTTATGTCATCGCCGTTCGGAATGATGATGAAGAGTAAATGGATGTTATATTAGAATTAACGTAGATGTCGAGTACATGTATTAACAATTTATCATTGACATGACCTTTACAATTTATCATTGACATGACCTTTACAATTTACCATTGACATGACCTTTACAATTTACCATTGACATGACCGTTACAATTTATCATTGACATGGGCTTTCATTGATACTAGGTTGTGGTTGGTTTACACAATACACGTAAATGGTAAACAACACATCGCAGTCGTTAGAATTACTCTACAGCAAATGTCAGAGGCAGAAAGTATCAAATTATATTTAAGTTTTAACTGAGCGAGGATTAACGAAGATAAACCAACTCAGTATCAAAATGTCATCTGTCCTGACCCCATTAGCGAAGCAGCTAAGTCAGAATTATCTGGACTAGTTTATGGGCTATAGATGCAAGGATATTGGGGTCGCATAGGGGTATCCAGTGGTATTAAGACGAAGGCTACAGGAAGTCGACGTAAATAGACATTTATGACCTGGGGGCCGAGTGGTTAGACCATCTCAATTTAAATCATAAAGTCTTTAACCTCTCGTCAACTGCTGCGCTCCAATTCTGTTGGAACCTCACTGATATTTTAAGAAAGTTTGCTAGTGTACTTGCGGACGGTAGGTGGGCTCTTCCTGGGTACAATGTAACCGAATCTCTCCTCCACCATTAAACACTGGCTGCCAGCATGTGACTGAAAAATTGTTGAATGTGACGTAAACATCATTGGAAATTCAGAACTGTGTAAGAAAACACGACATAACTTTGGAAACTTTTGGAAATGAAGAAAGTTCCGACCGGGTTGACGTGGAGCCCGTACCAAGCTATAGATATGAGTGCTTCTAAAATTAACACGGTAAAGAAGATGAGTATTGTTACCTGATTACTGTTATATGGCTTTCACTTTGTTTATGATGCCATCTCTTGCACAGATCAGGCAACACTATAGATGGTCGCCAAATGTAATGGGTCACATATCGATATCTTTCTGATTCAACATAAAAAGAATGCGACATTAGCCTTCTCTAGTACATTTGACGAAGACCGCGCAACAACCTGAAAAATCAAATCGTCCAGACCGCGGAAGATCTTCACAAGGTCGTGACGAGCTCTTTAGGGGCGTATTATCAACGTAGTGGGTTCGGCATTGCGCCTGGTAGAGCGTGGCGGGGTGGCGTCTCGTGGACCTTTTCTTGACCTGGACGAGTTTAAAGTTTAGGTAGTAAAGCATACCATTATAATTACACTGACTACAGTAATCGTTCTTACTTGTCACCAAATATATGAAAGCATCCAGTGAGAAATAAAACGTTTTTCATAGTTTGTCATAAGCGAAAAGTAAGTCGAATCATTCGTATGATAATCAAAAGGTACTCCGCCACGCCATCTTATGTGAATCGGACAATAAATATGCGACAGTTTTTAACATTCTCAAACGTAGCGAGATTTAGGCCTAATAACAGAAGCGTAGCAGTGCCGTGACAACTTTCACATTGAAGACCGTTTTCCAAAATTTTCACGACTCCGACCTTCAGGGTACTGGAGAGCGCAGTAGAGTCTTCATCCAGTGTGAAGAGAGCTTTGTCAAACTTTGAATTTTAATATCATTGGTCAGACCCAAGCATATTGTATTGCATAGTAAAATATTAATAGAATCTACCCCTACCTTGAGGATATGCCAAAGAGATCTCAATCCGAGGGTAAGATTCTTTAATGACGAACCCGAGGCTTTCAATATAGAGTGCTTACAAACGCAAGACGACACCAGTGACGATGTAGGGTACTTATTGGAACGTTAGACGACACCAGTGACGATGTAGGGTACTTATAGGAACTTTAGACGACACTAGTGACGATGTAGGGTACTTATAGACAAGCAAGACGACACTAGTGACGATGTAGGGTACTTGTAGGAACGTAAGACGACACCAGTGACGATGTAGGGTACTTATAGGAACTTTAGACGACACTAGTGACGATGTAGGGTACTTATAGACAAGCAAGACGACACTAGTGACGATGTAGGGTACTTGTAGGAACGTAAGACGACACTAGTGACGATGTAGGGTACTTGTAGGAACGTAAGACGACACCAGTGACGATGTAGGGTACTTGTAGGAACGTAAGACGACACCAGTGACGATGTAGGGTACTTGTAGGAACGTAAGACGACACCAGTGACGATATAGGGTACTTGTAGGAACGTAAGACGACACCAGTGACGGTGTAGGGTACTTGTAGGAACGTAAGACGACACCAGTGACGATGTAGGGTACTTGTAGGAACGTAAGACGACACCAGTGACGATGTAGGGTACTTGTAGGAACGTAAGACGACACCAGTGACGATGTAGGGTACTTGTAGGAACGTAAGACGACACCAGTGACGATATAGGGTACTTATAGACAAGCTAGACGACACTAGTGACGATGTAGGGTACTTGTAGGAACGTAAGACGACACCAGTGACGGTGTAGGGTACTTGTAGGAACGTAACACGACAGTGACGATGTAGGGTACTTGTAGGAACGTTAGACAACACCAGTGACGATGTAGGGTACTTGTAGGAACGTAAGACGACACCAGTGACGATGTAGGGTACTTGTAGGAACGTAAGACGACACCAGTGACGATGTAGGGTAGAACGTTAGACGACACCAGTGACTGGTACTTGTAGGAACGTAAGACGACACCAGTGACGATATAGGGTACTTATAGACAAGCTAGACTACACCAGTGACGATGTAGGGTACTTGTAGGAACGTAAGACGACACCAGTGACGATGTAGGGTACTTGTAGGAACGTAAGACGACACCAGTGACGATGTAGGGTACTTGTAGGAACGTAAGACGACACCAGTGACGATGTAGGGTACTTGTAGGAACGTAAGACGACACCAGTGACGATGTAGGGTACTTGTAGGAACGTAAGACGACACCAGTGACGATGTAGGGTACTTATAGACAAGCTAGACTACACTAATAATGATGGATATTAACGACACACATGTCAAACTCGTAAATATTGTTATAAACGGCTTCCTGACATTTATCGGTAGACGACTTTAGTATCCCCGTCCCTTGTGTCTACTTTGCGATTCAAACCACAAACATTTTGATATTTGAGAAAATTGTCAGTTAACGTAGCAGAGTTGTAGCGGCTTTGGCTAAATACAAGAAAGCGAATACGTCCAATTTTGTCAGTTTACTTGCGGAAAGCCCATGTTCTCACCCCGGGCACATTGTAACCGAGTTCTCCCCCTACTGTTAAAACTAGCCGCCACTATATACCAGTTGTTGATCGTGGCGCAAAACACCATTGAAAAGGTGTTCTAATAGGTAATGAAATATTCAAATATGAAGGAAAATGATTGTTTTGTAACAATTCTATTACAGGGAAGCACTGACTGCTTTGTCTGTTTAATATTTCATTTGTTTCAATTACAGAACTGTATGAATAATTAAATTAATAAAGTAGTTTCAATTCCCCACGACCTTGCCTTGTGAACGTTCATTTGACGTTTCTATTATGTGATAATTTGATATCGTCGTTTGATTGGTCAATGCGTACACCCTTTTACAATATTTGATCGGAGTACAATGATTCCCGCGAAGTGAATATATATAATATACAGTGCTGAATAGACGAGGCGAGTTAATAGATGTCGATGAAATTCTGCGCTGTGAACTCTGTCAGATAGAACATCGATTTTTGTTATTGTTAAGTTACAAGCCGAAGTTGTAGAAGGAAAGATGTGTGCATGGTGAACACGACACTGCAACATCAGACCTAATTACCGTTGACAGTTCCGTTCTGTTTCTTGACAAACAAGGTCGATTCAGTAGCTTCTATACTAATCGTAGGCGGTTCTATTGAAAAATCATGACGTGTGCCGAATGTTTTTCACGTTGTTTTCCATGAATGTATCTGAAATATATCGAAACATTATCACCAACAAGAGATTATGGATTAATACAGCTATATATTTGCAACTGAAAAATGAAAAAGATCAAGTTGAAAAGATGAATTGTAGACATCACTCCCTCTCAAGATATATCCTCACAATCTCAGTAGGGATATCAACATCACGGCCTTTTTAGGTATATCATCACAACCTCAGTAGGGATATCAGTGTCACGCCCTCTCTAGGTATATCCTCACAACTTCAGTAGGGATATCAATATCACATCCTCTTCATGTATATCGGTTGATATCCTCACAACCTCAGTATCGATATCAATATTACGAACTCTTTCGATATAACAGGGAATATCCACACAACCTCAGTAGGGATATTCATATCACGTATTATATAGGTATATCTTCAAAACCCCAGAAAGGATATCCTTACAACCTCAGTAGGGATATCAATATCGCGCCCTATTTAGGTATATCCTCAAAACCTTAGTAAGGATATCAATATCGCACCCTCTCTAGATATATCCTCACTACTTTAGTAAGGATATCTATATCACACCCCCTTTAGGTATATCCTCACAACCACATTGTGAATATCAATATCACGCCTTCTTTAGGTATATTATCACAACCTCAATAGGGACATCAATATCACACCCTATTTAGGTATATCTTCACAACTCGGTAGGGATATCACTTTATCGATATTGATATCCTCACAACACGAACGTGTATTAATTTAATATAACGGTAGAAATATGCCACAATTCCAGTACTAGTATTTAATTGTACCAGTGGAAATGTAATTACGCCAGTTTGGGTATTATCACCATATCAATAGAATTAGCATTATACACTCGGCGGAAGTATTATCACTACTGCGAGATGAATATCACTGTTAATTTAATTTATATATTATTATAGGAATATCAGAATAACACGAGTAGACGTATTATCACAACATAAATGGGGGTAAGGTATTGTCTTCATTTCCGTAAGGGCACAGCTACTGCGTCACTTAATACCAAGGGAGATAAAAATTGCGTTCAGATTTTGTCACACAATAAGAATTTTAAATCGTGTATGATCATACTTGTTCTCTATTCATATTTCAAATTAGATTTGCACGTAAACAGGTAATTACGTATCATTGATAATATGATAGTTGTTAATGGCGATGTTAGTTTTCTATAAACAAAGGATAGCAACAATGTATGAATTGTTGTGGCACAGGGGATGCTTACGCCTCCACGACAGCTAAAGCCACTCTTCACTTTTAGGAGGTCCATGTTTGTCCAATATTTGGCATATTTAAATTTTGTATTCTAGATTTCTGTACGATTAATAATTTGGAATGTTCCTTTTTATATTTGTCAATTTTCTATACACATTTACATAGTTTTATATGAATTCTAGGTCTCTTAAGGTAAACACTTTCCCCACAGACCATTATGAAACTAACATTCCAGTTTGTACTACAAACATATGCAATTTATCATGACATTTATTTAGGTCGAGGACATTTAATTCACAATCAATATCATAAGAGAGAAAAGCACAGCTTGCGAATAATTAATTTGTTTAACGCTAGGAGACCATGTCTCTTTACTGATTGGTGACCGACATTGGTGTTGAAGATATTTCTATAATAAATGAAGTGTATGATCCGGTCATACGCATTATTGAACAAAGTAGAATATATAGTTCTGGAAATGCATGTATGTCAAATAGTGAAAAATCAACGCTGTTAGTCTACTAGGAATGTAAATGATTTCGTCTTGTCTGCAATCAGTTTGTAACGCAAATATTACTCTTATTGTTCGGTAGCAGAAAATGTGGAACCGCAATTCCCCAATAAATATCATGGAAGCGATGAATCATGAATTGCAAAGCTGTTTAGTCTTGTTTGTTCATTATTTCTCTAGAGAAAACCACAAAAATGTATATTTGAACAGAGATGATATACTCACATGTACATTAAAGGGGATACGAGAGTTCTTCTGCCATGGAGATAGTAATCGTGGTCATGATCTCACCTGAAAGAGTCGAGAAGACTCCATTGTTACCCATGAGCCAAGAATTAAAAAAAATGAATATTGTTGGAATCCCTTATAATTTCATTTTACATATGTCTATATATGTTATCTTTTGTTTTTATTAATCTAGGTATAAACGTTAATAGCAACCAGGACTAAGATTTCAGACTCTATGACAGCTAAACCGTGAACACGAGGCGGTTAAGTGACCACGTGTCGATCCCGTAATAGCGGTGTGAGATACGTCCAGCAGTCATGCTCGGTCACTCAAACCATATATCAATGATATTGATCATTGGTCGATAAATTTTTGTTTTCATAAAATATTTTAATCATTTGAGGTTACTTATAATAGATAAATAGATAGATAGATAAAAATAACAAGAGCTGAATTGTCTGGACCTCCCGGAAAAGCGGACAGAATATCCAGAGGGCTTAATTTTCCATTACCGGATCCCTCATTTGATCTTCTCTGACAGCTGACGACTGACAGCTGACGACTGACAGCCGAGGATTGGATTGTCGACTTACCTTTACTGTAATATAAATTTATTGAACGTGTAAAAATCAAAGTACCGATAATGGGAAGTGACACATGTTGTACAACTGTTATTTTTTTATGTTTGCACTTTTGCCGTACTGTCTGACTCCAGGAAAATTTAAAGTCCGTGCTCAAATAAATAATTCATTGTCAATTTCATCTGTGTAGTAATGTGATTAACTTTATTGCGTATTAATGGAATGGCTGACCTCTCCAATTTCTCTTCTATGTAATCTTGGGAGGAGAGATTTGTTTCCATATTAATTGAATGTCATAAAGGCGTCGTCTGAAACATACATCCAAAACACTTACTGCTCTTATGTTATTTACCATTAGTTAATTCCATTATAGTGTAATCCGTGCATTATAGGTTACATCTGCCTAGAACATCATAAAGTTTACCCCCCGAGGTGCTCTTTAAGACAATTATAATTAGCAATAAAATATGTCCCGATTGCGATTAAGCAGCAGGTCCCATGATATTTATAGAAAAAGCCGATCTTTCTTTCCGAGACATTTGTTGTTCATTTAGCGCTTGCTCTCAGTATGTGATTTAGGGTCGAGTTGGGAATCTTTAACTTGTGAATGCATAGACATTTTACATATTGAATGCATACAAAGTGTCTTCGACGATAACAATACACACTTTGTTGTACAATAAGCTTCACATTTAATATGCTATTAGTGTTCGAGGTTGAAATAATTGTCTGATGTTTTTGAATTTCATATAATTCCTATCAGCATGGAACATGTGACATTTATTGACAGTGAATTACATAACGATTATTGTAGTTTCTGCAAGAACGCAACGTAATAAGTGATACTCTTGTTATAAGGTGATATCAAAAGAGCCGGCCTGGCTCAGTCGGTAGCGCGCTCGACTCTTGATCGTGAGGTCATGAGTTCGAGTCCAGCCGGCGGCAGGTAGGTTTCCTGTCCTTCGGATGAGAAATGTCCCGTGTCACAGTAGACGTCGGCACTGCTCAATGGCCATAAGTGTCGAGCATAGGCCAAAATTTGAAGCCCTTCACCGGCATATTCTATATGAATGAAAGATTCTTAAGGTGGGACGTTAAACAACAATAAACAAACAAAACAAACGTAATATCAAAAAGTGCCCTGAACAGAAAATGTTTACTTTATAGGTTGACACCGGCAATAAAAAGGAAGTCATGTCGAAATGGTGGAGGGTACACCAGGCTATGTAATGATGACGTTACTGAAAGTTGTGGTTGATAAAACAGTGATCTGGCGGTTTAACACTGCAAAGACATTACTTTAATTAGCTAGATATGCAAACAAGAATCTACTGTGATAGTTCACCCATTGTTACACCTATCCCCACTTCTTGATATCCCAGAGTTACACGTTTAGAAGCCGAATACAATAAAATCACTTCGTGAAATCATAGTGCTAGTCCCTAGGGGTTGACAAGGGGATATTTCACTGTAAAAAGAAGCCTAAATCTCCGAGCCATAACAGAAAGTGTTATCTATACTTTGTATGGTATCTATAAAGGTACCAGAATTTAGGCATCTGTAATAAGTCATCCTAACATACTTCTCCATACCAGTACGTGAATTACATGTATTATTTCTCGAATTATATACACTATGAATACGTTGTATTTCCAGATATACAAATCACTAAGATCCTATGAGCTAAAGCAATAAACAACATTATAAAGTGGCCATTGATTTGACATTTAAATATATCGAAAAGGTTTTGCCAATTTATAATGACAATTTTCATACGTGTGTGAATGCGATATATCCCGAAATTATAATTTACATACAGCACATAACCTTATACATATATTTCCTTCTTAGATATTTGACTTATTATGGACACAGACGGGCAATACGCAACAAGCTATACTACAAACGTGGTAATTTTTGCTTTCCGATTGTCAATTTTCCACATTTGAATCGTATCCCTTTTTCGCCAGCATATGGTTTTTATATCTTGCAGATGATTCGATATGCCAGCGCGTGTTCAACATATCAACATTTTATGTACATAGACAAATAACTAATTAGTTGATCTCAGGAATTACATTTCGCAAATTTTATGGTAATATAATATAATGACCTTGTTTCACTGAGTGAAATGTTGAATTGCCTGTTCGATAGTGGTTGTGTTGTTGAATCATCTTTACCGATTGAGACAAGGATTCATTCCTCACCTATTTCATTTGAATTTAACTGTGGACTCACCGGTCGATGGCATCTGATCCGTTTGTGTCCAAGTTTTACCTTTTTTGTTTCATCAACCTTACTTCGATTAATACTTTGGTATCTGTGATATGTGTCCATGTTAAATTCCCCTATAGAATCCAGATTAAAGAGGCATTAGCTGTGATTACTCCCAAAAATTATTTCGATTTTTTCTGCTTTTACTACTTGTTCTTCATATACAACAAGATAAAATCTTATATTCCTATATATTTTGTGAATATAAGGTCAGGTCCAGTGCGGTATTCATATACAATTGGTAAGATTGAGGTAATCGATTATAAAAATTATAAACATAATACAAACGTAATAGTGCTCAGGAAATTGGAAAAGTGCCAAACCTGAGTTTCTCAAGCAATTTTTACAAAATATATATGTATTTAAGAAATTTCGTGCCTATGTATATCCCTTTTTGTTATTTACACCAATCTTAGTAGTAAAAAAGGTAAAACATTTTTTTATGATAAAACACAGCTAATGCCCCTTGAAGTAAGTTACGGGAACCACGCAAAACCACCTGCTAAATCAGGTGTGTGTGTGTGTGTGATCGAGTTGTTTGTTTCGTTTTGTTGAAAACTATTAGAATCTTAATTTTGATTGCCCATACAGACTATAGTCTGTTTGTATTCATTAAACGGATGATACATTACTTTTTAGAACTTACTTTGCAGACAATAGAGATCTACTCCTTTTAACACCATTGCATCTCATATTGTCGATAGCCTTTGATGCGTTCTTAATTGAAGATTAAACTACGGTTGATATTTTAAATAAGCCATGGTCTTCACTGGAAATATTATATCAGAACCAAAGAAAGGTTTGGGTGATAATTGTATCGTAATCGATATTTATGACGTTAAGAAGCTATCAAACGTCGCAGCGTCCTACCCGACTTCCTGTCTTGAATGGATAAATGAATGTGAATATCAGATATATAGACATATCATATTAGATCGTAAAATCGGGATTGAAAGTCGATACGTATGTAAGCTATAGAACTGAAATGTTTGTAAGTTTAGGATAAAAAAATACCAAAAGAAAGATATCGGTAATCTCGTTATTGTAACTAATAATCTAGCCATATATTCATTAATAGCATACACCGCCGCAAAGTACATTTGTAAATACATATGTAGAGTATAGGAAGGAGAGAAAAGGACAAGGATAAAAGAAAAGTCACAACGAGGAAAATAATGGAACTTCGCTATTAAGACCACCTAACTGACTGACTCAAAGTGGTCTGGTTAGTGAGGTTTTGTACTATAATCTGAAATGCGAGGCGGTCTATTGAGTGAAGTGATCTGCAGGCGAGGTTCCAATGTATTGGCCTTGCGCCCTAAAACAACTTTACCTAGAATTATCTGTCAGTGCGATATTAAAACAATAAAAATTGAGTAGATATTTCAGAGCTGAGTAATTCTTGAGTGTATGATTGGCAATATCTATTATTTGGTGAATACTTTATATATATGGCACGCCAAAATCACATTAATGAGTTAAACCCAGTTTTCTCCAGTTAAACCTAGTTTTTCTCACATTAACTGGAGAAAAACTAGGTTTAACTGTGCCAAAATCACAAAAATGAGTTAAACCTTTTCCCCTTCATACAACTCTTTTGTCAAGAGAGGCGTGAAAATATTAATGATTATTCACATGACCCAATTATTTGACATCGCATGGATTACACAGAAATTCCCGTAGGAAGATTGTTTTTAAATCAATACAAAATTATCCTCACTAAACTTTAAAGTGTCAAGTGTAGAATCTGATATGACAAAAATACAGAGTAAGGTTGCAGATATAGAAAGTAATCTTCAACTAAATAGTGATCTCTTTGATGATCTGAAATTGAAAACTGACTCAATGGCAAAAGAAGTCAAGGAGAAAAAGAACGATATGACAAGTGTAAAAAACGAAATTGAATTCCTACAAGAACAAAATAAAAAACTACAAGGAAAAATGTTAGACATTCAGTGCAGGAGCATGAAATACAATCTGATTTTCAGTGGAATACCAGAGGATGAGTGTGAAAATTGTTATGACAAAATAAGGTCCTTTATAAGCGAACAGTTGGAGGTTGACAGTCATGATATTGCCTTTAGTAATGTACATCGTATTGGACCTAAGTTCGATCCCAGGAGGAATAGTAAACCTCGGTCATTAGTGGCTAAATTTGTGTTCTATGATGACCTTATGCGTGTTAAGAAAGCCGCCAAAAAACTCAAGGGTAAACCTTTTTGGATTTCTGAACAATACCCGCCTGAAATAGAAGAAATACGCAAACGTCTTTACCCAATTGCGAAAGCGGAGCGGAAGAAGAAATCCCGCGTTTCCCTTATCCGAGATAAACTCTATGTAAATGGGAATCTTATTGAATTGGGTTCAAATCCAACTGAATCCACCCCATCTCAATCTAACAGCCGACCAAACAAACGATCGCGAGTAAGCTCGACTCCAAATGGCAAATAGGGATACGCCGGAGGACATACACTTAATGACTCTACCCAAACGTGTTTAGCACATTCACCTGTAAATAGTTCTCTTTCTTCTGTTTCTGAGTTGAAAATTTTGTCACTTAATGTTTGTGGACTTTTAACCAAATCACAATACCCCGAGTTTTTAGAATTGATAGGTGAGTACGATATAATTTGTCTGGTTGAAACTAAACTAGATGACTGTGATTGTGTAGATTTACCTGGCTTTACCGTGAAAATGAAAAATCGATACAAATATACGAGAACAAAATCAGGGGGAATTACTCTTATATATAAAAATGACTTAGAAAATTATGTACATAGCATAGATACAGATTGTAAATACATATATTGGTTTAAACTTGACAAATGTTTACTGAATGCCGATAAAGATGGTTTATTTGGAATTGTATATATACCACCAGAGTGTTCAAAATATTGTTTCGGTGACCCTTTTAGTGATTTGGAAAATGAATTTTTGTCTTTTAAGTCAAATTTTGACTTTGTATGTCTGTTAGGCGATTTTAATGCCAGAACAGGAAAGGATACAGATTTCATAAGCGTGGATGAAAATAGAGACTTATTCTTTGAGATTTTTGAAACAGAGTTTGATATTTTTGAAGGCTTAAATATTCAAAAGAATAGAAATAATAGTGACATAAGAAAAAACAATTTTGGGAACCAGTTATTAGACTTTTGTAAATATAATCAGATGCTTATATGTAATGGTCGAATAGGACAGGACCGTAATCTTGGCAAATGTACCTGTAAAGGTGTCAGTGTAGTTGATTATGTAATATGTTCACCTGAATGTATAACAAAAGTTTGTGATTTTTGTGTTTTAGATTTCAATTGTTTGTATTCTGATGCACATTGTGCTGTTTCTTTTACACTAAATACATCTAAAATAAATGATAATGAGCCGAAGAATACAAAATATAATGATGTAGTGAAAATTAAAAGGTGGAATAATGATAAAATACCTGACTTCATAAATAATCTCAGTGATGATAAAATATCTGATATTCTAAATGAACTTAGCAGCAGTGACCCATTAGACATAAATATTAACCAAATTGTAGAACGAATATCAGAAACCATGCTTGAATCAGCAACCAATACTTTTGGAACTAACAGATATAAACCAAATTCTAAAAATGAGGATAATAAGCATAAGTCAAAACCTTGGTTTGATTATAAATGTAAAGCAGCTAGAAGTACATACAGAAAGAAAACGTAAATATAAATTGATTAAAAGGTATGAGATTTACAGGGAGATGAAAGAAGCAGAAAAAAACTATAAAACCATAATGAATTCAAGCATAAAAAATCACAGGACTCTTATGAAAAATAAAATAAAAAATCTGAAATCAAAAAATCCCAAAGAATTTTGGAAATTGATTAACTGTGAAAAGAAAAAGAAAAATGTGACTATTTCCATTGATATTTTACACGACTTCTTCAAAAGTATTAATGATCCAGTTATAAACGATAATGTCGAAAATATGTTTGACTTAAATAATAATAGGTCTAATGAAATTTTGAATGAAGTTATTACAAAAGACGAAATTGAAAAGGCAATTTCTAATTTAAAGAATGATAAATCAAGTGCAGAAGATGCAATTGTAAATGAATACATTAAACATTCCAAAAGTAAAATGATTGATATATATGTTAAACTTTTCAATTTGATATTTGACCGTGGCTTATTTCCGGAACAATGGTCGGTAGGGGAAATAATACCGATTTATAAGAAGGGGAATCCAAAAGATCCTAAAAATTATAGACCAATTACAATAGTGAGTTGCTTTGGTAAATTATTTACAGCTATCCTAAATTCAAGGTTAAATAAATTTTCAGAGGAATTTTCTCTCATTTGTGAAAATCAAGCAGGATTCCGAAAAAAATATTCAACAATAGATAATATATTTGTACTACATTCTATAATAAGTTTAATTAAAACTAAAAAAAAGAAACTATATGCTGTTTTCATAGATTTCGAAAAGGCATTTGACAAAGTCTGGAGAGAAGGTTTATGGTACAAAATGCTTTTAAATAACATTGATGGGAAAATGTATAATATAGTTCATCAAATGTACCAAGGTATTAAATCAAGAATTGTTTTAAATGGCGAGAAATCAAATTTTTTCTGGTGTAATAACGGCCTAAGGCAGGGAGAAAATTTATCCCCTTTTTTATTTTCTTTATATTTAAACGACATCGAACAATTTTTATGTTCAGGAGATATAAAGGGTCTCAAAAGTATTACAGACGAAATAGAAGAGAAACTAAATATTTACTTAAAGCTATTTATCCTGTTATATGCAGATGATACCATACTTTTCTCAGAAAATTTTTGAGGACATCCAGACCCAGCTAAATGTTTTTAAGGAATATTGCTCATTCTGGAAGCTTAGAGTTAATACAGATAAAACTAAAGCTGTCATTTTTTCAAGAACACAGATACCACAAAATCGGTATCTCTATTTTGGAGAGCAACGTATTGAATATGCTAAAAATTTTAATTACTTGGGTGTAATGTTTTCGAGAAACGGTTCTTATTCTGAAACAAAGAAAAATAATGTTAAAAAAGCAAATATTGCTATGTATGAAATTTTAAAAAAAGGCCGTCTACTGAATTTACCTGTTAGTTCACAATATGATCTTTTTGATAAAATTGTTAAGCCTATACTGTTGTACGGATGTGAAATATGGGGGTTTACTAATTTAGATATTATCGAAAGAGTTCACCTGAAGTTTTGTAAATTACTTTTATGTTTAAAGAAAACCACACCAAGTTTTATGGTTTATGGAGAGTTAGGTGCCTTACCTTTGAATATAAGTATTCAGTTGAGAATGGTGAGTTATTGGTTAAGTAACCTTCTATCTAAAGATAATAAGTATTCTAATATTTTATATAGAATGACTTATTACAAACATATCAATGAAAATGATTCTTTTCAAAGTCCATGGTTAAATTTTATTAAAAGAACACTAGATAACTGTGGTTTAAGTAATGTGTGGGAATTTCCAAGGATTATTTGAAAAAAATTGGGTGAACAGTAATGTTAAAATTATATTACATGATCAGTTTTTGCAAAAATGGAAATCGGAAGTTGAAAAATCCCCTAAGAGTATTTGTTACAAACTGTTTAAAGAAAATTTTGAATTTGAGGAGTATTTAGATAAGTTGGATAATATTCAAAGAATTAATATGTGTAGATTTCGAACATGTAACCATAAACTTCCAATCGAGACAGGACGTTGGTCAAACATCACTAGAAATGAAAGATTTTGTAAGCTATGTAATGAAAACAAGCTAGGGGATGAATTCCATTATATCTTAGAATGCTCTTCACTTCGGGTAGAAAGAAAAAAATATTTAGGTAAATACTTTTGCGAAAGGGTAAATACAATAAAATTTAAAAACTTATTTAAAAAAAAATCATTGACGTTTTTGAAAAATATTTGCAAAATTTATTAAACATATTAACGCATGTGTGTTCTCCATAGAAAACACTTAATATTGTTTTGTATTGGGTTAATCTTGACATGACATGTACTACATTTGTATATATATGAAATGATGTATTAGTGTATCTCTGTACCAAATACCATGGTTTATGAGAAATAAATGAATTGAATTGAATTGAAAACACTGAAAGACCAAACAAAGAAAAAGTATGTAGAAAAGATACAGGATAAACTTTTTTCTTTTTTAATTAAATCAGTTAAATATTTTTGTTGTTTTACAAATTCATTTAGAAATTCATGACCAAATATAGCTCAGACTATAATTTTGGCGCGGTTAATCCTAGTGTTTCTCAGTAAAATCTAGTTTTTCTCCAGTTAATGTGGGTTACGAAAAAAACTAAGATTAACTGGAAAAAAATTAGGGTTGAACTCGTAAACCACTTTAACTGGAGAAAAACTAAGGTTAACTGAGAAAAACTAGGTTTATCTCGAGAAAAAGTAGGGTTAACTCATTGTTGTAATTTCGGCGTGCTTCATCAGTTGAACTAAGATTTTCTCATATAACCTAGTTTTTCCTTAGTTAAACCTAGATTTTCTCAGTAACCCACATTAACTGGAGAATAACTAGGTTGCACCACAAAAACATTGATGAATATTTCGCGCAGTTAAACCTAGATTTTCTCATTTTAACTTAGTTTTTCAACAGTTAATTTGGCTTACGAGAAAAATTATGATTAACTGGAGAAAAATTAGGTTTAACTCCTTACCCACATTAACTGTGGTTTAACTGGCGAAAAACTAAGATTATCTGAGAACAATTAGGTTTAACTCATTAATGTGATTTTGGCGTGCCATACATAACTTGATTATCCCCCCAAAATAGAACGTATTCCATACAAATTGACCCTGTTACAAATATGTAGTGCGATTTCGAATAAAACGTGTACAATGACATTAACTGATACCAGAAATAAATGAGATTTTCCAGTATAGCTAATATATATTTTATGATCCATTTGTGCTAGAAACACTACCGGCCATTAATCATCAATAGTAACAAAGTTTTGTTATAGTAAACTTATTGCCTTGTGAAATGACCTATAGAGACTCATAATCGTACAAAAAATAGATATCCTCCCAAATGACACGTAGACATAAAATGTTTTTATTGTATATCGATATTCAATATAGCTATTCATCTTAAAGGTGCTACTTCTAGAACTTCGTACTCGTGACCTTTTCAACCTTATTGTAGAGTACATGTGTTCGTTGATCAAACAGGTGCTACCTCTAGAACTTCGTACTCGTGACTTTTCCAACCTTATTGTAGAGTACATGTGTTCGTTGATCAAACAGGTGCTACCTCTAGAACTTCGTACTCGTGATTTTTCCAACCTTATTGTAGAGTACATGTGTTCGTTGATCAAACAGGTGCTACCTGTAGAACTTCGTACTTGTGACTTTTCCAACCTTATTGTAGAGTACATGTGTTCGTTTGTAGAGTACATGTGTTCGTTTGTAGAGTACATGTGTTCGTTGATCCAACAGGTGCTACCTCTAGAACTTCGTACTTGTGACTTTTCCAACCTTATTGTAGGGTACATGTGTTCGTTGAACAAACAGGTGCTACCTCTAGAACTTCGTACTCGTGACTTTTCCAACCTTATTGTAGAGTACATGTGTTCGTTGAACAAACAGGTGCTACCTCTAGAACTCCGTACTCGTGACTTTTCCAACCTTATTGTAGAGTACATGTGTTTGTTGATCAAACAGGTTCTACCTGTAGAACTTCGTACTTGTGACTTTTCCAACCTTATTGTAGAGTACATGTGTTCGTTTGTAGAGTACATGTGTTCGTTTGTAGAGTACATGTGTTCGTTGATCAAACAGGTGCTACCTCTAAAACTTCGTACTCGTGACTTTTCCAACCTTATTGTAGAGTACATGTGTTCGTTGATCAAACAGGTGCTACTTCTAGAACTTCGTACTCGTGACTTTTTCAACCTTATTGTAGAGTTCATGTGTTCATTGATCAAATAGGTGATACCTCTAGAACTTCGTACTCGTGACTTTTCCAACCTTATTGTAGAGTACATGTGTTCGTTGATCAAACAGGTGCTACCTGTAGAACTTCGTACTCGTGACATTTTCAACCTTATTGTAGAGTACATGTGTTCGTTGATCAAACAGGTGCTACCTCTAGAACTTCGTACTCGTGACTTTTCCAACCTTATTGTAGAGTTCATTTGTTCGTTGATCAAACAGGTTCTACCTGTAGAACTTCGTACTCGTGACTTTTTCAACCTTATTGTAAGTTCCATGTGTTCGTTGATCAAACAGGTGCTACCTCTAGAACTTCGTACTCGTGACTTTTCCAACCTTATTGTAGAGTACATGTGTTCGTTGATGAAACAGGTGCTACCTGTAGAACTTCGTACTCGTGACTTTTTCAACCTTATTGTAGAGTTCATGTGTTCGTTGATGAAACAGGTTCTACCTGTAGAACTTCGTACTCGGGACTTTTTCAACCTTATTGTAAGTTACATGTGTTCGTTGATCAAATAGGTGCTACCTCTAGAACTTCGTACTCGTGACTTTTTCAACCTTATTGTAAGATACATGTGTTCGTTGATCAAACAGGTGCTACCTCTAGAACTTCGTACTCGTGACTTTTTCAACCTTATTGTAGAGTACATGTGTTCGTTGATCAAACAGGTGCTACCTGTAGAACTTCGTACTCGTGACTTTTTCAATCTTTTTGTAGAGTTCATGTGTTCGTTGATCAAACAGGTTCTACCTGTAGAACTTCGTACTCGTGACGTTTTCAACCTTATTGTAGAGTTCATGTGTTCGTTGATCAAATAGGTGCTACCTCTAGAACTTCGTACTCGTGACTTTTCCAACCTTATTGTAGAGTACATGTGTTTGTTGATCAAACAGGTGCTACCTCTAGAACTTCGTACTCTTGACTTTTTCAACCTGATTGTAGAGTTCATGTGTTCGTTGATCAAACAGGTGCTACCTCTAGAACTTCGTACTCGTGACTTTTTCAACCTTATTGTACAGTACATGTGTTCGTTGATCAAACAGGTGCTACCTCTAGAACTTCATACTCGTGACTTTTTCAACCTTATTGTAGAGTTCATGTGTTCGTTGATCAAATAGGTGCTACCTCTAGAACATCGTACTCGTGACTTTTTCAGCATTATTGTAAGTTACATGTGTTCGTTGAACAAATAGGTGCTACTTCTAGAACATCGTACTCGTGACTTTTTCAACCTTATTGTAAGGTACATGTGTTCGTTGATCAAACAGGTGTTACCTCTAGAACTTCGTACTCGTGACTTTTTCAACCTTATTGTAGAGTGCATGTTCGTTGATCAAACAGGTGCTACCTGTAGAACTTCGTACTCGTGACTTTTTCAACCTTATTGTAGAGTTCATGTGTTCGTTGATTGAACAGGTTCTACCTGTAGAACTTCGTACTCGGGACTTTTTCAACCTTATTGTAAGTTACATGTGTTCGTTGATCAAATAGGTGCTACCTCTAGAACATCGTACTCATGACTTTTTCAGCCTTATTGTAAGTTACATGTGTTCGTTGATCAAATAGGTGCTACCTCTAGAACTTCGTACTCGTGACTTTTTCAACCTTATTGTAAGATACATGTGTTCGTTGATCAAACAGGTGCTACCTGTAGAACTTCGTACTCGTGACTTTTTCAACCTTTTTGTAGAGTTCATGTGTTCGTTGATCAAACAGGTTCTACCTGTAGAAGTTCGTACTCGTGACTTTTTCAACCTGATTGTAGAGTTCATGTGTTCGTTGAACAAATAGGTGCTACCTCTAGAACTTCGTACTCGTGACTTTTTCAACCTTATTGTAAGGTACATGTGTTCGTTTCATCAAACAGGTGCTACCTGTAGAACTTCGTACTCGGGGTACTTTTTCAACCTTATTGTAGAGTTCATGTGAGTTGTGTTCGCTGATGAAACAGGTTCTACAGGTAGAACCTCGGACTCGGGACTTTTTCAACCTTATTGTAAGTTACATGTGTTCGTTGATCAAATAGGTGCTACCTCTAGAACATCGTACTCATGACTTTTCAGCCTTATTGTAAGTTACATGTGTTCGTTGATCAAATAGGTGCTACCTCTAGAACTTCGTACTCGTGACTTTTTCAACCTTATTGTAAGGTACATGTGTTCGTTGATCAAACAGGTTCTACCTGTAGAACTTCGTACTCGTGACTTTTTCAACCTTATTGTAAGTTACATGTGTTCGTTGATCAAATAGGTGCTACCTGTAGAACTTCGTACTCGTGACTTTTTCAACCTTTTTGTAGATTTCATGTGTTCGTTGATGGAACAGGTTCTACCTCTGGAACATCGTACTCGTGACTTTTTCAGCCTTATTGTAAGTTACATGTGTTCGTTGATCAAATAGGTGCTACCTCTAGGACTTCGTACTCGTGACTTTTTCAACCTTATTGTAAGGTACATGTGTTCGTTGATCAAATAGGTGATACCTCTAGAACTTCGTACTCGTGACTTTTTCAGCCTTATTGTCAGTTACATGTGTTCGTTGATCAAACAGGTGCTACCTCTAGAACTTCGTACTCGTGACTTTTTCAACCTTATTGTAGAGTTCATGTGTTCGTTGATCAAACAGGTTCTACCTGTAGAACTTCGTACTCGTGACTTTTTCAACCTTATTGTAAGTTACATGTGTTCGTTGATCAAACAGATCCAAATACACGAGAACATAATGTCATGTTTCTGTTATTCCGCTGACTTACACAAAGTGTTTAAACACCATTTTAAATAAGTCAATTGGAGAATTCTTATTTAAATCTGGTGTGTATTGTACAGCTTGCTAGATTAAAAATTATGATTACAAAAATTATTTAAGTGTCTCAATGACACCTGATGACCAAATGTTATTGACAAACAATTATTTGCAACGTTTTCAACAATGCCAATAATAATGAATAATGCCAATCAATCTGGCATGCATTAATACTTACTATGGAAACAGATACTTTTCCAAATGTGATTGTTTATGCCAACTGGCAATTTCTGACTGAAGTTTTATAAACTAAGCCAACAAGTAGATTATAATGCAGGTCTTGGGATGTTTACATTACTGATATATTGACGTTTGGCAATATGTATATTTGTGTATGTTTGAAAGAGTTGGAATATATATATATATATATATATATATATAAACTGTCCACGGTTTTGGAGGCATAATATGACATTTGTAGGAATGATTACGTGTGCCATTTTTATGTGGCAGCAGTTTAATTGTTGCATGGTGATAAACTACTCCAGTTGCACTACAGTTTAGAGTTGCTGTCCGTGTCATGGGACTGTGCCACCGTGTATAGCATGGGTGAATTTGTCTTCTGTTTAAACTTCACTATACCACAGATCGATAAGTGTTCATCTACATCGCCATTTTATCTAATGCAAATGCATTTAAATATGTCAAATGATTCGGTGTTGAATGCATTGCGATAAATCAGCTACTGTGTTTTGTAAAAAATCGCCTATCTCTGATGATTGACAAATAAACAATTCATAATAAAAGCGGAGTACCAATGTCGTCCTGTGCGCCTGATTACAATCGATTGGTAGACTTTGCTTTTTATGGTGCAGCGGTTGAAAATCGATTCTGTTTTGCAGTATTATATATAAAAAGGATTTGTGCATTACATGCGTGATATATTCTCATTACTGTAGAACTCGAGTAGCTTTCTAGTAATTCACTATTGAGTTTGAACGTATATATACAAATAAATATATAAATAAATGGACAGAGTTAGATAAATACTTAAACAGATCGATTACCAAATCAATGATAGCGATGTGTATCAATACGTTTAAATGTTCCATACACTTTGCTTTGACACAGATATATCTACGGTACTGAACATTTGGAGAAACAAAATGAAAATAAGGTACTCTGACATATACTTACAGTCCTTCTTGAATATATCCTAAATCACCTTTGTCTGTCTGATGGCATGAATGACCTTGCTTCAGTTATCTCTCTTGAAAACTTTGCTTTCATTTTAAATTCGCCTTCTCATCTAAGGACGGAAATGGCGAAAATTAAACGGGAGCAAACATTTCCAGGTAAACAGTACTATATTTCCAATGACCAGTGTTAGACTCAGTTTTGTGAACACTGACTTTCACTAATTTTTTTGCTTCTAGGAAATTGACATCAACGCTTTCATTTACCTTTATGGTGTAATGAAGTTTTGGATTTCCCGCGCCTTTCAAAGTATCAGTGACACAATTGCTATTTTTTGTACATGAAACCAATTGTTACCGTTTTTGTATTACGAGTTATTTTAAGTTTGTTAATTTCTTAGTTTAGAAGTAACCAGAAACCTTCAATCTCCGTGTATCATTGCCGTCTGATTAATGTTTTCTGTGGTTTGTAGGCAATGACGAGCAGACGTTCAGGCACAAAGATCACCAATTATTTTGAGTAATTCGTTTGATTCAATGATTAACGTAACTACGAGGTGTGTATCATTTGACTGAATGCAACTCCTTGATCAGCGAGCAAAACGAATTTCAGTTTTAAATTCTCGTATAATTAGTGATCACACTAAATAAGTAAATAAATATGTTTATATGGGGATATACTTGTTGTGTATGTGTTAGATGACCTAGTTTGACAGACTTAACCTTTGACATTATGGGATCTTATGTAAGTGGTTCGCAAATATTGAATATATATTAATCATAACCTTTGTCATTATAAGTTACGACACACACCTTACATTTAATTAACGTTAATTAAGGAACAAATATGTTTATATCAAATACTGGTATTCCATATCATATGGCGGAAGGTGAAACATATGAATTCCCAAAAGTGATATATAAAAGTATTATCAAGGAAAATAAACTGGAAGTTCCAGGAAGTTGACTTTTCCTGGGATTAAAAATGAGTGAGCCAAATATATCTCAATTTTAACTGAACTGAAAAATAATGAAACATGTTTAGCCGAATGGGTAAATAGTGGCAAAAGAAATACAAACATTGGTTTAGCATCAAAAACACAGTCTAAGATTTTAACTCACTTCTTATCAGTCTGTATCGTTTCTGGAGTTAGCAATTATTCATGTATTCATACCCAGATTTAAGTAATTAATTTAGGTAACTTAAACAAGTTACTGGCCAATAAAGAAGATCTACTAAATACGGTTATCGTTATCGAACACGCGAGGCTTCCATTGTACATTTGCGAATGCTAACAGGGGACGCTGATACCTTCCAGGCACCTAGTCCGATCCCGATTTGGATTGACAATTGTTCTTCATGTTAAGACCGTTATTATAACCAATTTGTCTTATTCTGGAATTTCGAATTTCCATGGGTTCTTTTTCATATTTACTCAGTAGACGAAAAGTAACGAAACGTAACGACGAACGTTTTGTACACATTACAATAGATCGAAAAGTTATTTTGCAGCGTGCTGTTTGAACTTGCAGTATTTATTAGTATAAATGATTGCTTTACCAGATTTCTGCTGGTTATGAACGTTTTCATATAAGCGCCATACAAAAGATAAACATTTTACAAGAATTGACAAGTTGGCTACAGTTTGAGACGTCCATAATGACAAAACCAGTATAAAAGACGGAAACAAGAACGGTTATATATCTGTGAGCTGTTGAAAAGTTATGTTTTATACCCTACAGTGCACCATTACTCTTGGTTAATCCTCGGAAACAGATGTACACAATAAGTCTGATAGCCTGTCTGTGAAATTGAATATTGACCATACATGCCATATGTTTTATGCCAAACACTATCTAATCAACATAGGAATAGGCATATATTTCACTGTTTGAATCCGTGTTTGTATAACCGTGTGTTGAATGAACATTATCTTACAGTTAATTTAACGATCATATATATATATATATATATATATATATATATATATATATATATATATATATATATATGTATATATATATATATATATATATATATATATATATATAGAGAGAGAGAGAGAGAGAGAGAGATAGAGAGAGAGAGAGAGAGAGAGAGAGAGAGAGAGAGAGAGAGTAGTTACCTTAAGTTGGTATAAAACAATACAATGATTTAAGACATATTTCTAGGACTTTTCTCTAATTGCAATGTATCTAGAATAAACAGTTAAAAGAAATTATCACATTCGGAAAACCAACCATAAAAAGGGAATTATTTTTCTCACTACATGTATTTTGACAACTTGTTAATCAAAATATAATTTATTTTTTATCATCTTAATCTTAATATATACAATTGTAAGGTAATTTAAGTATGGATGGAACTGGTATGGGGTCACTGACACTACGATCTTCATACATGCTAAACAACTAAATATATTGTCAAGCAAGACATTGTAGATGTTTTGTAACCAATCGTTTTGATTTATATATATTTCGCATTGTAACTATGGTAACTAGTTTATGGTTGATGCAGTTTTATATTCATATCTCTAAATTCTGCAACATTTGAGGCTTTAAAGTGATGTTCGTGGAAACAAGTAAACAAATATGCGTTTGGTTGTATGCAATTTTATGCAATAATTATGGTCATATTAAGATTCTTAAAAGAAAGGCAATACAACGCAAAGATGACCGATACAATATCATTTTGTAATGTCCGAAATTGCCGAAATTGAGTTGTAGAGCTGAATCTGTTTTGTTCATGGCAGTGTCAGTATCCTTAACTCATTTACAAGAAATTGAAATATTTGCTGAGGACGTCAAAGCGGCATTAGCTGTATTTACCAAGAATAATATTTCGACCTTTTTCTTCTTTAACTACTTATATTTGATATAAAATGTAAAGTAAGAGCTTTACACAGGCATAGAAAATATTTCCATATATTTTGTGAAGATAGGATCAGGTCCGGAGTGGTATTCATATAATACAAATAGTAATGTTGAGTTAAAGTGAAAAAGTGCCAAATCTGAGTTTTTCAAGCAATTTAACAAAATAAATACGAATTTACGAAATTATATACCTGTGCATATCTTTTCTATGCCATTATATATGAATATAAGTAGTAAAAAGGGGAAAACAAATGTTTGAGAAAAAACACAGCTATTCCCATTTTACAAACACATAAACATAATTATTCTTTTTACGGTGAAATTTACAGAAACTTTAAATAATGGTTTTGTTTTATTGTAATCATTATAATTCATTGACCAGATGATATACTAAAATTTATATTTCTATGGTTTACAGCTAGCTACCTCGACGATAAAATGTAAAATTAATTGTAGGCTAACGTTAGACAGGTGTTGTTGTTTAATGTACTAATCTTGTCGGCTTATGTCGAGTAAATCTTGTGTTTCCTTCACTCCAAAAGTGTGAAGTGTATATTGAAAACGAAAATAAAGTTGTTAATCCCCCACCATAATGATAAGGTACAATTTCCCGTGTATGATTGTGAAGGTCATTGATAATTAAAACATGCATCTATTCCGGTTTGAAAAACTCTACAAAATTGTTATTGTTAGCGATGCTTGCCTCAGTAAAACATTTAGAACTGTGCTGGCAAACATGTACGTCGAATATTTACATTACTTTCCACCAAAGATGTTTGTGGATCGCATATATATATATATATATATATATATATATATATATATATATATAATATATATATATATAAGTTTAAATTTTAGATATACTGGCTAGAGTAATCATTCCTACTAGTCGCTATATCCATATCCAGTAAGGAATACAACATTTTTCCCGTGCAGGTTCTCATAACCGAAAAGTCAGTAGAATCATCTGTGTGATAATCAAAAGGTCACTCCGCCCGTCATCTTATGTGAATCGAACAATATATCATAATAGTCAATCGAGAATACAATTTACCGTAACGGTTGAAAAGAGAGTACAATTGCTAATCATGGTCATCGATATGACATCATCATACATGGAAGCCGAAACAAAACATGGCGTCTCTTTACCTTCTGTTTATCTCCGGAAATGTTAACGAGAAGAACCTAGCGATTTGTATAAACAATGAATAAACATGGAAGTTATTTAACAAAATGCCAAAATACATTATATTCTATTGTGACGAAATTTAAACGATTGTGCATGCCAATGAACCGTCTTATACAAGGTCGCCTTTAAACGTACATAACGCCATCTTACTTTTGGTAGGGACCCTTCTAAAAATTATGTATTATTTCATACTCCTAATACTCACAAACAAAGCGACATACCGAAATGTAGTTAACGGAAACGTTGTTTTTTTGTATTATAAATGATTACTATATTATAAACATTATACCAAGATGTAAAGTACGATATCGTTTCTGTTAATTAGATTTCATCAGTTGACACCTAAACAAAGCATGGTAAATAATATCTCTAAAAGTATTTGTATTATAAAAAAAATGATTTTAGCTTTAGAAAAATTATTATAAATGGTGTTATACCAAATATTACTTTAGTTATAATGCTGAACCGACGATATCGGTTTATGTATACTGTCAATTAGACTAGTGGTTATAAATATTATAAACATCAGTTGAGCTCCATATTTTCTGAAAAGTATGTGAGCTCCAATTTTATAAAGATAAAACTGATGTATCATCATACAAGGCCAAATAATATCTCTAAAAGTATAGCCGAAATCCGTCTAAGAGTAACCAAGATGTAAAACAAAATTAGCAAGAAGCAAATTTTAAGCTTAATCAGAACCAATTTCGAATTTTTACAATGGTGTTAACAGTGCGAAATATTAATCTAATATCTGTCATAAGATGAACACCTGATACTTAACTCTGAAAATTTTACTCAACCTGAATCCTAAATTTGATTGTTTGAGCTGGCCAGTTTGATACTTGGACTTCGGTGCATGCCAATGAACCGTCTTATACAAGGTCGCCTTTAAACCAGTACATAACGCCATGGGTAGGGACCTAGTGAAATTTATAAATATTATACTCAAAACATAATACCAAAGTTAAAGTACATTGCTCAAGACGATATATTATTTCTGTCAATTAGCTCACTTCAATCAGACTTCATCAGTTGAGCTCCAATTTGAAAAGTATGTGATTTTTATAAAGATAAAACTGGTATCATACAAGGCTAATAATATTTCTAAAAGTAAAGCCGAAATCCGTCTAAGAGTAACCCGTGCCTAAGCTTTATCCGAATTTAAATGAAGTGCCAAATAGGTCTCAGCTGATACCGAAATACCAGATGTAGGATTTATAACTCAAACGGTAGACAAGAAACGCAAAACCTCATGTTTGAAGTGTTAAATGCTCAGACGCTTTTTCGTAATTAGACATCATCAGTTTTACCAAAGTGGGCCTGTGCTTTTTTCCCAAAGATCGATCAAAAGGATTGTTTCTTAATCTAATATCCGTTTTGAAGTCATCTCGAACAAAGGTATGATTTTAACAAACTGGCAAAACCTCATAAGACCTTTTCGTAGAATTACAAAGTTAACTCTGAAAATTTTACTCAACCTTGGCTAATCCTGAAATTTGATCCTGGCTGAGCTGGCCAGTTTGAGAATATTCTTGGACTTGAGTGCATTCTCAAGTTTTATGGTACCGGGCCCATACCGACATTTCGTAATATTGCTATTATATAGCAATCACTCCTCTTTTGTGCTTAGTGTTTTCCAGTTAGGCTATAATTGTGAGGTCATTATTACGCCGTATCAACATTATATTTAGCTAAGCAACAAACATTATGATAATTGATCGGGATAACATATGAAGTATTCTCGACCTTGTTCACAGCATCCTTGACAAAGTTATGGTAATTCTGTCTAGTGTTCCAGTGTAATTTACTGGTTTTATACTCACAAGTACGGCCAAGAGAATATTGATCGTCAGTGTCTTCAAGACTGCTAGATAGCATCAGAATTCACTTAATTTCTAGGTTAAGTTATACTTCCAAGTAAAAAGTAAAGCTGCGTATACATCTGATGTTTACATTGTCAAATGATTTTTTAATCCACTTGAAATTGAAACTGTATTTCTTATTGCATGCCAATTACACAGCTAAAATACATACATACATACATACATACATACATACATACAAACATACATACATACATATTATTATTATTATTATTATTATTGCGATATTAGGAGAATCGGCCAACTAATGATTGGTGTGTAGATCTCTACATTCCCCCATCCCTTCAGTCATTAGATACATCTTTAATATACTCCTATATATTTTTGTAAATGTGTAGTTTATTCAGTAGGTAATGTTGGCACCTTATATACAATTACGGAGTTATGGTGTGTTCCACTCAGCATGTTTCAACAAAGGTTATGAGATTGATACACTGATTATCCCGAAAAGAGGCATGGAATTTACATGATGTTCCATTTTCCAAATCATTGATACTCATTTTAGATTTAGTGCATGGAATTCAATTCCAGTTTTGATACGCATGTTTAGTGAGCTATATTACGATAATGAAGAGGTCATATATATCAGAGAAATGAATAAATAAGACATCAATAATGGCTGAAATGTTGTCAATACTAAGCATGTGATAAAACGGCAAATCTAAAGGAAGATCCGAAATGACGGATTATGTTATCATTTCCTTTTTGAGATACATTGTCATAGTCATTCGAAGAAATCTTATATCTTGAAAGTATTTTGTTTGATCAATGATGTCAAATTGATATTGGTAATTAAGGAATAAGAAATGGTATTTTCAATGGTACCGTAAAGGGACGCAAAAGTTGTCGTTGTCGTAAGTTTATACCTTCTGCAGTGCCCCATCTTTGTATTACCACGCGGCAGATTGGAAGATTATCCTTGGTAAATATAAACAATTTTCTTCTAAACGCGAGCTACATATTGACATACCATTATGTACATAATAAGTACATCTGTTTCTTATCCATTACTAATGGCAATTGTTTTACTTGGTATCGCGTTTACGACATTCCTGGTACAGTAGACCGGATTCTTTCGTCAGCAGTGCGTTTATCGTTAATAAGGCTGCAGAGGGTTTATTCAAAGTCTCTTGGTAACTCGTAAAGTAAATAATGATCTGTCAACGGTAATTAAAAATACAAGGCAAATTTTTTTGTAACCGCGGAACGGAACTCTCTAACGGTATAGTAGGTATGGTGTTATATGGTGTCAATGGTTGAGGAGAGAATTCGGTTACAATGTACCCATCGGTCTTCCACAAGTAAATTGTCAAACTGGAATCGAACCCGCGTGAACTAGAGGAGAGTGTCTTGTTGTTTTAAAGCGCGTTGTTCTAATCACTCGCATACTTAGGTCCCACCAGTCCCACCAGATAATCTTGTGAAAGCTATCATAAAAATGAAAAATCGCTGCGTTTTAATGGTTCACCATCATTGTAGATAAATATTTGTCCCAACATGTAAAAGTTGTTTTACGGTTTAGTATTGTAAGTACATAAATATTTCTGTGGTTAAGATAACAACGTGTATGATATAGCTCCAATGAAATGGATTCTTTTTGTGAAATTGGATAGTTATGTTTTCGACCTTCATCAATTTCAAAAGGCATCTTATCTAAACATTTTAATCAGTTTCGTTTGACCTTGACATTGAAACCATGAAATTGGTTATTGACAAAAGTGAAATATAGTTGTTGTTCTATTTGTATGACACATTTTATTAATAAAAAAGATTTAAAAAAGAGCAAAATTGTAATGACAAGGGTTACGTAGTATAAACGTACCTTATTGCCCTTTTTGTTTGAAATTCAATCAATTGTCATTCTCTCTCGTAATCGGCCTTTAAACACCTCTATATTGGTTTATTATTGACATAGCCATATTATCGTATATATGAACATTGAGACATTTCTTCATGTTATAATTGCAGCTTTGTTTAAATACTGATTTCGTTTTAAAACATTATCCTCTCTTATCATAATCAGAAATGAGAAGAAACATAACCTCCACTATTGAGAAAACGTGTTTGCGTCATATCAACGTGCAAGGCAAATAAAGCATGGGCAGAAATGAGAAGAACAAAAATCATCTCGAACCTCAAGAGATTTAGTAGCAGTTTTAACTAATAATTGTTTTTGTTACTTTCAGAAATCACACTAGATTCCTCAGGTCATCAGTGCGTACTAGGTTAGTCCTGTCAGTATTTTCACATTTAGAAGTAGCACCTGATGTGTAGTACTAAACTAACTCCTAATATAACACTCTTACTTTTTTCACCTTTTTGCAGTGCATTTTGTAGCCTTCCGCTTTTCACATAACTAAGATTTTGACGCTTGTATAGACATTGCATTGTCACTTAACAAAAACAAAATCTTGTAGTATAAAAGAGAAATGTTTTAGTGAAACTTATTTACATGTCACCGACTTCATAACAGGTAACCAAGGAAGGTGGACTAGAACAAAAAATAAAACAGAAGAATTATAATAATATTTAGACAACACGCATAATAAGCACTTGGTATAAAGATTTTCACATTTCAAGCATCATCCAATATTGCAATCAACAAAGATGGAGACGTTAAAAAATTGCAATGGCAACACGCATGTCAGTTTTACCGTTTATTTTCTATTCACTGAGATGAACATTTTATCATCATTTTTATTATTTTACAATACAGCAAAATCCAATATTATGTTATTTCATTAGAAATTCATGAAGTTAATTATGTTATTCCATTAGAAATTCATTAGAGTAAATTTGCAAAAATGTGTTAAAATGATGGGAAAAGCTTCATGTTGAGTGATTGATTGTAAGCGTTTAGGAAAGTAGACAAGTGATTAAACGTGATATCTGAAATTCATTCGGACATTTGTATGGATTAAATATTCGAATTTGGTTTAGTCAGAAGAGGATCTCTACAAAACTAAGAACAACTTTAAAAAAATGATATCTTCCTGTCAATGTGCTAAAAAACTCCATCCCACTTTATCTTTGTGCGTTTGATTTCGTAAGATGAAAAAGCATTACGTATGCGCTTCTAATCAAACTAAAAGTCCTTCATTACATAAAATATATATGCAAAAGTCCCATTAATTGATAGTTCTTCATAAGTGCATTCTGGATATCTTAAAGCTGTACTATATACTTAACGTGTCCGTCCCATTAATTGACGATTCTATATAAGGTCATTCTGAATATCTTAAAGCTGTACTATATACTTAACGTGTCCGTCCCATTAATTGACGATTCTATATAAGGTCATTGTGGATATCTTAAAGCTGTACTATATACTTAACGTGTCCGTCCCATTAATTGACGATTCTATATAAGGTCATTCTGGATATCTTAAAGCTGTACTATATACTTAATGTTTCAGTCCCATTAATTGACGATTCTATATAAGTTCATCCTGGATATCTTAAAGCTGTTTCTGTTTCTGTAATTGACAATTCTTCAAAGGTAAACTTTGGTTATCTTAAAGCTGTACTCTCTCTATATATAAATATATATATAAACGTCTGCGCCCATAAATTGATAATTCTTTACAGGTAAGCGTGGGTATCTTAAAACTACTATATACATACCGTTAGCGCCCCATGAATTGATTATTCTGTATAAGTAAACTTTGGATATCTTAAAGCTGTATGAACTGTATGTATAACATTGCCGTCCCGTTTACCATTTCTGGAAATGGAATTTGAAATTGTAGTATTTACTTAGTGGTGAACGATTTATAACCTGTCAACACACCTTTTTATCATAACCATGTGTAAAATTCAATTTTCACCCATGCCAAGAATTTTGTTACATTACAATACCTGCATTTATCAATGACGAATCTGTAAGCCTAAAACACACTTTGATTATCAACATAATGTAATTTAAAGTTATATACGGTGATGTCATGTGTATAATGATCGCACAACTAAAATTTACATTAATAATTCATATAACTCACAACACACATTGTTTTAATAGCAATGCATGTAGGGAGGTAGTAATACCAGTTTGATTGTGTGTAATGGGACCACGTTCATTTACAAAGATCTTACCCTACGTTAGGACCTACAACTGTTAATACTTACTTTTGTTTTGTTGTCATGTTACCTAAAGCTAATAAGGCAACAACTGGTTTTGTTTACAGCAATGTTCTTCTGTTTCACGTACGTGTATAAATAGAACGATCGTCGATAAAGATAAGAAGTAGTAAGGTGCACTAACTTGCACATGTCTAAATGTCTTAGATATAAAGTTCATGCATATGTTGATATTACTGTCGGCTTCATTGGATACAGGTCAAAGGTCGATATTATACTTTTAGTTTTGTTGGGTTTTTGGAAGGAAAATGATTAGATGATAAGTTTAATTCTTGTCTGAAAATTAAAAGATTCTACTTCAGTAATTGACTCTGTCTTGGTAAATGTACCCCTTTTTCTTTTAAAATGTCATTATCTCATTGAACTTTGTCTTATATATCTATGCCCTTTACATGTTCACTAGTCATCTTAAATTTCCTATTTCCTCCAAAGACTAATTTGAAATTCGTCCTTATTTATTTATTCGTGCCTAAATATAAACTGTTCTACGTCTATCTCGTAATGATTACTCGCTAAAATGTTCTTATCTATAGATCTTCATGTCTAGACAAACATTAGTCCTTGTTTAACCGTTCTTATCAAATTCTGATTTAAATGTACATTTTCTGGATCCGTTTGCCTTGTACGATTAGTTCTTGACTAGTTTTATCTTTCCTGTATAGTAGTTCATTTCTATTCGTACATGGTTTTATTGTAATTTGTTCAGTGATGTAAAACGGTGCTTCTCTAGTTTTATTTCACCTCGACGTCCATGTCTATTCCACTTTTACCTACCCCACCGTAGTCGTTCTCAGCGTACATTTCCACTTGTTCATACTACCGTAGGTTGTACACTCTTCATTTTGTCATCGTTTTCGCCAAGGCGTTGTACATTTTTTTTTTTTTTTTTTACTATATCAATAGGATGTCCAGGACATCTGAAAATCTTTTCTGTTACTCTTATGAGATACTAGTACACCGTTCAATGTTTCATTGTAGTTTCCCCACCAGTTCCTGTATAACCGATCTTTGTACATCATTGCAGTTTCTTATTTGACTGTTCTAGGGTGAGCGTAAAGGGTTGTTTGTTTGACTCTCACTATGTACGCAACATTTTGTCTCTGTGCAGTTTTTGTCCAGACGTACTTTCCTGTTCTTATATAGTAGTGCATTGGTTTTCGTTAAGCCTTTCTTGTCTATTTCGATGCGTTTGTTAACATTAAGTTGTTGTACTGTAGGTTTACACTGTTTCTTTCTAGGGGTGTTGTTTATATTGTTCTTTGTCTAGACACATACTTTTGTTCGTTTAAGTGTTCTAACATAGGTGTACACCTTTCCGTGTTATATTCCTTTATGCGTTTAATTATGTATTGTTTTACTTCTCCAGTATAGACTCAAATTCCTTGTTAGGATACCAATTCTGAATAGATTAATGGGTAGGCGTCGAATATTGAACTCAAATGTTATCTTTTGGTAATATTTTTCACTTTTTAGCACACCTGGCAACCGGAAATATTTTAGAACCAAATTTGGAAGAGAATTTGCCCCTTAAAGGAGCTTTAAGTCTGCGATCAAAAAGAGGTAGTACGCACTGGGCCCCCAAAAGTGGCCAAAATGTGTCTATTTGGATTTGTTCAAATTTGGTTGAAGTTATTGTTACGTCAGTTTGCGAAAAAAGTTGATATGTTCATAAATGAGCCTTTAGCATGCATTTCAAATGACGCAGGATATGGATTTATGAGTAAATATCTTATAACTAAAAACTGACTGATTTTTGTACACACAGGGTAGAGGAAATTCAATGGAATTATCTAACGATTATTGTGACATGTTCCAAGGTCAAAGGTCATGTACAAAGACATTAAGAAAACTCAAAATATAAGTTTGTTTTTGCTAACTTATATCCGTCTTTGACTTATTACTTAATCAATTGTCAAATTTCAATCAAACCTTGTAAGGAAATATCCCCACATGAAGCTGCTGCTAGTACTCATTGCGGCTTCAAAGGGCCAAAAAAGCACCGAAAACATGGACATCAGCTACCAATGAAGCAATAGTCAGATTTCGTTCAAATTTGATATCTATTTTGATTTTTATTCAATATCTACGAAATCTGGAAATAAAATTGAAATAAAGTCGAACGTACTTATGTTGAACTCTGCTACAGCATTGAAACCCCGCTTCATTTGAAAGGATTCTGTCAAAATTCTTTATATACGATTATTACCCTGTTATTTTGAAAACCCTGTTTATCTAAATGAAAGAATTGTTCCCCTTTGAGTTCAATCTATCCGGTTTCGACTGTATGTTAAACTTAGCATGCACTTCAAATAGCAAGAGATATATTTTTTTTATACAAATGGCTTATTAGCTCAAAACTAATAAAAAGTTGTGAGAAATCGTTTGAGAATCATTATGACAAAGTTTCAATGTAGGTCAATGTCACAGGCACTTATGTAAACAAAAAACATCAGTTGCATGATTAACCAAATTATCCAGATGAGCGCCTTAATGTCCCTTGTTCTCAGTGATTTTGAGAACAAACAAGCATACATGTAACAGTGAATCAAAAGGGACAAGAGACGAGCACCAACCTTGGTAACCTATCACGGAGGAGTGATCAATCCCTTCCCACCGATCACATTCGCTGTAAGTCACATGGAGACCATATGAAATTGTTGAGTGTGGCGTAAAACACAATTCAGTCAAATATTTCATGACCTACACAAGGGGAATAACTTGTCGTTAAATGAATATTGTTAAATTTAATATATATATATATATATATATATATATATATATATATATATATATATATATATATATATATATATATATATATATATATATATAATTTCTACTTTTTGAAGAGGTTTATTATGATACGATGTGGATAAAAGAGACTATTTATACCGGACACAATGTTTCTCTTAGGGCAGAGATAGAAAGCACCACTATTTGAGAATATTGTACATTTTACGAGATATTCCTTGTTTTGAAATATCGGTCAATATGCGAATTCAAAACACAATGAGATGGTTTTATGTTTTAGTTCCTGTCGAAATTATTTATCGAAATCGTTTTGTATGACTTCTTGTACGACAGACAGATACTGTACTTATCTATTTTTGTGTCAATGACATTGTCATTGTATCCCTATGAAAGTAATAATAATAATAATAATGATAATAATAATAATAATAATGTTGATAATAATAATAACAATAATAACGATGATTATAGAATAAAAGAATACAATAATATTACAACAGTCTAAGGATTTAAATAGATCAAATGTTAATTATAATGTCTAAAACAGTTATATTTCAAATGGATTGTACCTTTTAAATTCTAAACTCCTCAAAAGCTGAGGTTGTCGTCTCTTGGACAAATTCAGGAATTAATTTTGGTGATTTTGTTGTATTGTATGAACATTTTTGTTTCGAAAGTCTTTGTCCATTTGTTAAAATGGTTAATTTTAAATGTTAATTAATATTTCTACAATAATTAACATTGAATTAGATAACACGTTGATTAAGAATTCTAGAACGATCCAATAATTGGAGTAGTTAAAATTATAATTATAAAATGTTTTCAACAATCCAGTTATTGGAAAGAATGAAATGCAAATTATAATGTGTACAGCAACCCAATCATTGGAATAGATATTATGGTTATTTTAATGTCTAAAACAATCCAAACATTATGATAATCAAGCTTTAAGTAAATTGTCTCCACGTTATTACGACTGTAAATTTTAAACTCTATAACAATGCGAAGTTTGGGATGGCTACAATTTATCTAGATCACTTTGACATCACACATTTATGTCTTTTTATATTCTTCAAAGGTAGTAATTTATTATTTATTCATGATGTATTGAATTCAGTTACTTTATATTGAAATGCACACACTTTTGACAATTGCAATAGGCGGGAAATATAATTGCATGAATACAAAGGACTGCAGAGTATCATTGCGTTCATACGATGCACGCCAGTATATTAAAAATTGTATACTTAGGAATTTGCACCTGGTTATTTTCGCCCTTTTCGTGAGAAAACATATTCACCCCGTCTTAAATTCGCCCTAAATCACCATAATCTCATTGGTGGCCATGCTTCTTGTATTTAGCTTCAACATTTTGCCATCGTTTTAATAAAATCGTCACAACTTAGGGCCATAAAAGGAGAAAGAAACAAGAAAAAAACCCAGAAAATCCAAAAGGCGAAAATTAAACTTTGTCTAAACTTTATTTAAAACAGTCTCAAAATAGCATTGTGTACTCACTAGTAATACACAAAAGTATTCTTAAAAACATATGATCAAATGTGAACATATCCTATCAGGATCTTATCGTGAGAGGTCCTTAAATTGAGTAAATGTTCTCAGAAATCGCGTTCAGTTAAAGATATTCAATAATATGACAATTCCTACGAAAATACATAAAAAGGAAATAAGACAAAAATCACTAGCTTTCCTAGTGTAATGTATTTGTTATTGCAAGTACAAACGCATTCAGAAGTATTTCGTTTAACGACGGAATGTATAAAGATATGATAATATTATATTGTAATGACACTAAAACAGATTGAGTGTTTGATTATACTGGGCAAAAATCAGATGGCCTTAAACTTTTTACACAAGTCCTGTAGTAAGCATAATTAAATAGCTAATATCAGCGTGAAGCTTGCGATTGTTTTTCTTTCTATCTATCTATCTATCTATCTATCTATCTATCTATCTATCTATCTATCTATCTATCTATCTATCTATCTGTCTATCTGTCTATCTATCTGTCTGTCTGTCTATCTATCTATCTATCTAACTATCTATCTATCTATCTATCTATCTATCTATCTATCTATCTATCTATCTATCTATCTATCTAAAGTGGCCTCCGTGGTCGAGTGCCTAGAACATTGCATTTTAACCCATGAAGTCTCTCACTTCTGTCAGCACAGGCTCAAACCCGACTGGAACCAAAGCGGATGTTGTGAGAAACTTTGCTAGTTTACTGGTCTCTCCTTGGATACATTGTAACTGAATTTTCTCCGCAATTAAAAACTGGCCACCACCAAATCACTGAAATGTTTTGGTGTGGTGTAAACACCAAAGAAAAGAAAACAATCTATCTATCTATCTATCTATCTATCTATATATCTATCTAATTACCTGTCTATCTGTTATCTATCTGTCTATCTATTTATCTATCTATCTATCTATCTATCTATCTATCTATCTATGTCTGTCTGTCTGTCTGTCTGTCTGTCTGTCTGTCTGTCTGTCTGTCTGTCTGTCTATTTATTTCTATCATACGTTTGCCTTGTGCGTAGTCATATTTTATAAATGTGTGTGTCTGTGTTGATTAATTTGTTTTCAATTTTTACCTATTTTCCTGCTATGTATTCATTGTGTTAGCATGATTTTTAATTATTCAAAATTTATAGGAAATCGAATTTTGTTTCATTGTATGTCATATGACTATCAGGTTTAAACGTATTTCATTACGCAAATCTTATCTTTTCACGCCGACTATTAGGATCTCCATGTTATCCTGCCAAAGCGTTTATATCTGGTGAGTTTGGTCAAATGTATTATATTTTATGTATTACATATTTTACATTTTTTTTTTGTGTCGGCCTGCATTTTATATTAAATTCTATTTCATTATATCTTCAAAAGTACATTTGATTCAAGGAAATAGTGCTGGTTTAGATACACATATACATGATATAGATCAAGTGGTTGGATTTCAAAGCCAGCATCTTCATATATGGGTAACTATATACGCATATAACAAGTAAAATTTACAGAGCACTGTAAACATTTATATTTCACACGGTGGTCAATGGTTAATTACATGATTTTCTTATGCGAACCATACGTATTTTACGCAATGTCACACCTTCCTTTCACCAGTCTTGTATAAGACGACGACTCTTAGCACAACTATGGGACTTGAACGCGGGTTGGGAGTGTTTAAATTACACGAAAAACTCTTCATCGCGTATATTGCGTAAATTACCCTCACGCATAAAAATCCATATTTACCGTATTAAAAAAGAAGACATACGAGTACCATATAACTACAGACTAACTTACTGTAAAATAAGACAGAAATACTAACATATTGAAACTAGGACATGTATTAAAACTTCATATCTTGTATCATCAGTGACTATGCCATCATATCCACAGAAATGTTAAAATAAAAAACGCCCAAATAAGTATAACGAAGAAGTATCTATAGATATTGGAAACTCCCATTCCATTAGAATATGACAAATTCGATATTACGATGGTCTTAACATGAGGAAAAATGGATAATTGAAACTCACAGTCCATTAAAATACGACAAATCAGTTTAACAAATGGTCTCAACATAAGAAACAATGAATAATAGAAATTCCCAGTCCATTAAAATACGACAAATTAGTTATACAAATGGTCTCAACATGAGGAACATTGGATAATTGAAACTCAGTCCATTAAAATACGACAAATTAGTTATACAAATGGTCTCAACATGAGGGACATTGGATAATTGAAACAATGGTCTTAACAGGAAGACCATTGCGATATACGATGGCCTTGAGCATTATGTTTATAATATATTCAATGTATATCACAATGGTCTTAACAGGAAGGACGAGTAAGTTCTTTAATTTGTTGAATGCTTTCCTCATTGCACAGTTTTAATGTTAATAATAGGAGTTGATTATGTCCTATCAAGACTTTTATCTTTTATTATACAATTACATTTTCCTGCTATCCAGGGACCACTGTGGCTCGACTGGATTCTAAACTGATGTTGTGAGAAAGTTTGTCAGTTTACTTGCAAAAGGCGTGTGGTCTCTTCCCGGGTACATTGTAACTGGCTTCTCTCCTCCACCATTATAAACTGTCAGCCACCATATAACTGATAATTGTTGAATGTGGCATACAACATCAATGAAACAAGCAAAACAAAACAAACATCCTGCGATCTAGAAATTAAAGAACAAATAATAGAACTGTTGATAATGTGTGCTTAATGATGCAGTGTGCTAGAGTATGTTCAACGTATGGTCATCACATACAAATGTAAACTACCTAGTGTATCCGCTCTGTGTGGTGACAGTACTATTTTGTCTGGAACATTCACTGGATAATTCAATAAAGACGGGTAAACTATTTGACGTATTATGACTAAAGAATATGCCTCTGTGAAAGTCTTTAATTTGAATTCGGACTCGAGTCAGGAAGAACATTTGTGAGGTGATATCCAGTATAATATCAGTGATCATACGTAAATATCTAGAAAATCGAGAAGTAGGAGGTCAATGCTATGAAAAAAGCAGGAATAAAACATTTGATAACAATCGATGTGGACGGTTGAACTCCCACTATAATTGAACAAGTAATTTAGTATTGCAAATAGTGAAACTATATAACTGTATTCTGGTAATGTATTCCCCAGAACTAGTTGTTTCTTTAAAAAAAAAATGATTTAGAAACACTTATAGATATGTAACAAGTGTTGCATATGCTTCAGATATATCGAAATCCTTGTCGACGTTTATAAAGATAAAATAATTGATAGGAGGTCGATTTTCTTGTGTGAGTTTTACGTAATTCAGAGAAGCTGAACTCTCGAAAATAAGGAGGGTCAATGGGATTTGTATTTTCTATCGAAATTTTAAAAAGAGAATTTTGTGCATTAGGATTTTAGTTTCCCTTTATTACTTTTGTATATGTAAAGTACAGATATATCACTTGACTTTTGGGGAATACTCCAATATTCACATTAAGATGTATCCATACATTTATATACCCAAAAGTCGATCATTTTCCTGCCTGAATTCTGTATACATATAAATTTGGTCATCACCTACATAACACTCTTATTTTAAATATCTTCAAAATTTGCTCATTTTACATTCAATCGATGATTATCAAATTTTCTTGTCAATAACTCACTTTCTGACAACGATTTCACGATTTAGCAATATAACTGTCTTCATAACTAGCGATAAATATCATGTCTCATCAGATATGAAAAACTTTCGTTATCTCCACGATAAAGTAGCATCATGCAGAGTCTGTCAGGATAGACTCTGTTCTAAGTCCCCTCTGTAACTAAAGCATCAGAGAGTAAATCTTTTTAAATTTAATACATACTTGTATGTTTAGGCACGCTACGGTCTTCTTTATGTGTTTTGTACACTCTAAATTCTATCACCTGTTACGTTTTGGGTTTCTTTTCTACGGATTATCGTACTGTATTTCTTCTTCTTAATATTTGTTTTTTTGTTATCAAATATTTTGTTTTTCTTTTTCTAGCAGAAGTGGTTTATGCAAAACGCTACGTCTCTGAAACTTATATGATGCACATGTTAGACACAAACTTTGATAATTTATCTTCATACATTTTATATCATCACTTCTACCTCTATATAGATATATAAGATCAACATGTGTGACATTCAAATACTACATTGTTTGCAATAGTGAAGTATATATTGAACTTTTCACTGAGTATAGAAGCACAAGTGAATAAATAATCACTTCAAAATCAATAGTGTGCACAATTTAATGTTAACATCTACTATTACAGAGGTAATACTAAATGATATAGTGTTTAGTCATAACCTTACAAATATGACAGCTAAAAGACTCGCAATGTTGTAAATACTTGAAAGACAACGGCAAATTTGCCGTATAAGTAACTCTCTCTCTCTCTCTCTCTCTCTCTCTCTCTCTCTCTCTCTCTCTCTCTCTCTCTCTCTCATGGAGCCATTTGTATGCATTTTCACGACCTGAGAATCTCCCACTTCCGGTATGAATGCTAATGGTAGATTAAGTGATAAAGCTATACTCTTTGTACGAGAGGATATAAAGTCCTATTTAGTTTTGTCTCGCAGTGGTAATCCGAAGTTATCTTGATCAAAACTCCAATACAAACAAACTAAAATGTGGTGCATTTCAAGTGTGTATGATGATTATCGATCGTTTGGTGTCTATCAGATGGTATTAAGAGTCAATTTGAACTCGTGTTTATCGAATATTTAATGTTTACTATACATTAAATTTAAAAGTATGACTAACAGAAGACTATTAGATAGTGTTTTGTGTATAAATGTTTGAAAAGAGGAAACAATATATTGTAATTAGTTTGTAGAACGTACTACTCGTTATTTAATACACTTTGTTGAACCTGATAGAACACTAAGCTTGTCACCAAATTATAGATCTTAATGTTTTATATTAGAAGTTTTGTTTTATTGTTGTTTAACGTCCCACTCAAGAATCTTTCACTCATATGGACGTCATCAAATGCCGTTGGGGGTCTTCAAATTTTGGCCTATGCTCGGCACTTACAGTCAACGAGCAGTGAGGGTTCTTTAACGTACCAAAGCCTACTGTAACACGGGACCTCAGTTTTTACTGTTTCATTCGAAGTAGAGGAAAATCCAGCCGCCTCCGCCGAGCTACAACGGCTGTCTTATTTTAAAAGCGTTCAATGTCGAATTTTAAACTTGGAGAGGAAAGCTGGGGTACACTGTACCCGCCTTTTTTGTTGTTTGATTGTTGCTTTACATCCCGCCAAGAATATTTCACTGATATATGAAGAAGTCCCCAGCTTTAGGTGAAAAGTTACAAATTATGGACTGACACCAGTGCAGTGAGGTTCTTTTACATGCAACGCCTTCACGACATGGGATCTCGGTTTTAAGTCTCATTCGATAGATTCGTGACTTTCACTTTGTATGCCGAGAGTTTGGCGAAGAAGAGTCATTACCATTTTTAAAATCTTTGGTATGACCCGGTCCGGGAATCAAACCCGGGACCTTCCATTTGCGAGTCGAACGCTCTTCCACAAAACCACCGCAAACTTTCAATATACCCGTGGCACAATACCATTAGTAAGTGTCCTACGTAAGCAGCTCAGGTTCACAGCGGGGTTCCGAAAACCTGCGCTGATTCATGGTGCAGGACGCCGTTGTTTCAAGCGCAGTGTTCTATTTATACATTTACATAGACCCTGATCTCACCTCTTACTCTCTCTTTTACATTAGCGGTCTGATGTTTCTTTAATTTATCAAAATCAAAATAATATCCAGGATATGTTAATTTGTTTTTTCTCTTAATTTATTGTGCTTAGTCTTGAGAGGATATATAATTGATAGATATCATGTTAATGTACCGTTTTAAAGATATGTTATTAATAACAATATCTTGGAAATACACATTCTCAAAAACAAACGCAGACATATCCACATATGCGCAAACATACGCATACACGTAAAAGCATATGCATTTTGGACGAATGATTTCCGAAATTATCGATATGGAGTTTTTAGTAACAGTAACCCTGGTTTCGATTTCAGCAGTAGCTTGCCATTCTGTTTAGAGAAAGATCAACATACATTAGTATTATTAATCTTTTAAAAAACTTAAACATTGTGAGTATATATTAGTATCTGTGTTTGTATTCTTTAACATTGATATATGTTTATTGTGATCTTAGAGATGAATTGTGCATGTGCCTGCATGGTAATTTTTATCAAAATTCACAATTTCTCCTGGTGTGTGCAAACGTATTGTTATTTAAATTAGTTATAAAGATTCCGATATGAAATATACCAAAATCTACATAATTATTCATAACAAGCCTTTTTCATTGATTGATGATTATAGATTATAGTTCGTAAACTGATGAGACAGAAAGTTTGTGTGTGTGTGTGTGTGTGTGTGAGAGAGAGAGAGAGAGAGAGAGAGAGAGAGAGAGAGAGAGAGAGAGAGAGAGAGAGAGAGAGAGAGGGAGACAGAGAGAGAGAGATGATAACTTTTATTGAGGTTTAATTTTGAATTTATCTATACCATTACTCAATTCTCTTTGACATTACAGGAACTTACCAAGGACAATGGCTAAGGGGAATGAGACATGGGTATGGAGTGAGACAAAGTGTACCTTACGGATTAGCATCTCACTACCGCCCAAAGGCTATGCGTGCCTCACTCACTTCCCTCCGTAGCGAAAACGAGGATGAACAAGTTGTGAAGAGTAGAGACAAAAAATTGGACGAAAGCCGTGGTGGTTTCGTTTTAAAAGCAAAAAGTGATGACACCCCGCCAACAAGACGACGCTCAATATTTGATAAACAGGGAAGATCTAGTCTACGGAAAACTCTAATGTCAGGTTTGAAGTTAAAAAAGCAGAAAAGTACTGGAGATATAAACGACTCCCCAAAACGACAAACCGGGTCTGTTCGAAGTACTATAAGTAATATAAGTCACGTTAGTGCAGACTCTACGCAATCAGGAATGACAAACGCGTCAATGTATACAGATAGCAACCTTAGTTTTGTCAGTCAAGATGATATTACGGATGTGAACGTTACGGAAACGTATATGGGGGAGTGGAAAAATGATAAACGGTCTGGGTTCGGAGTTAGCGAACGGTCTGATGGTTTAAAATATGAAGGCGAGTGGTTTAATAACAAGAAATATGGATACGGTGTTACTACATTTAAAGATGGGACACGCGAAGAAGGAAAATATAAAAACAATGTTTTAATTTCATCAGGAAAGAAAAATAAATTATTTCTAATAAGAACTTCGAAACTTAGGGAACGAGTTGATAATGCAGTTCTTTCGGCGCAGCGAGGAGCACAGATCGCCTTACAGAAAGCGGACATTGCAATTACGAGGTAAGACAATGATACTGTTTGTAACTAGTATTTAAAAATGATAATTGCTAGAGCGACAGAGTCATCGCTAGCAATATTTCAACTTTCATCGTAATATTTAACGCACGCAAATCCAAGTTAATCATATCACTTATCGATTACCGATTTGATACTCATGCTACATAACTTTGGGTCAAAGCAACAGAAAGGTCATAAGTGTGTTCGAAGTGTTTCGTTTGTTGACTACGCGATTTATATTGAGTATTTATAACACAATTTCGTAATTCAGACGTCATTATCATGGTGATGATGATGATGATTATGATGATGATGATGATTTTTTAAATCATAAATTACATGTAAAACTCCTTAGGCATATGTTTGTATAACGGATATTGTAAGAGGAATGCCGATTCCTCTACAACTTAAATGGACGTATTCATTAAAGATAGAACAGTAAGTGTTGTAAAAATTAGACTTGTTTATGATAAAAGTTTTGACTCTTAACACATGTAGTATTAATTTCTACAGAAACATGAAAATGATGATAGAACTTCCGCCAGGTGCTAATTAAGATTCACAAGAGAATAATGCACAGTAAATATTGTTACAAGCAGAAATCAAAAGAGGATATAATTGTGACATGTTTTAATGGTTATTGTATATATTGCCATCACTCCACAGTCATCCAAAGCCAGTTTTAATTAAGTAAATTGAACTAAACAACACGTAATCATCACGTGTTCTTATAACACATCAGACAATCGTATGCGAAGTGGGAAAGGCATTCTAGAGACGTTAGCACACACACACACACACACACATACACTCTCTCACACACACACACACATATATATATATATATATATATATATATATGTGTGTGTGTGTGTGTGTGTGTGTGTGTGTGTGTGTGTGTGTGTGTTTATAAGAAACTTTTACGTAATTGTCAAATATGATATTATGAAACATAATACCATAGTTATAGTTTGGCAGAAAGCACCAAAACAAATGACTTAATCAGTTGAGATCGAATTTAAGATAGATGTAGAAAGTGGGCCAAAAATTAACTTCAGTGTATTAATCTAAGAGTAACAAGTGTTTGTTAGAGATGACTATCTTAGCTTTTGAGGATTGGAAATAAAGATTTTCCTTTAAAATACACTATTTGATGTCTTTTTACCTTATTGCTTTTTTACTTTTAAATAATAAGTCGCCAATCGGACATTAACATTTGATCATGTCTGCAGATTATGGACATTATAGTTATTATTATCAGCTTGCAAAATTTCACACAATTCTTGACACTGTTCTGTCACGTGATACACACTAAATTGGAAACGGACATATTTTGAATTCTTTTCCTGCTATTTATACAGCGAACTGTTTACTTAACAGTTTATAGAATTAAAAATGTGGCTCCCCTTAAAATTCTGTTTCATTGGTATGACCTGTATGGTTCAGAAACCCCTGACTGTATTTAACCAATACATAACAAACTTTAACGATATATATCCATGAATTGTTAACTGTAGAATATAGGTGGAGAATTGCCGACAATACACAAACTAAATCAAAACATATACACTCGTACTTTAATAAAGAATTATCGTATCAATACCTCACATAATAACGACTATCGATTGGCCAAACAAGGCGCGATCGAACGCCGACTCTGTGTAAATATATTCGATACAATTATAGAATAATTCGTGTAGCTGGGAGAAATTTAAGTGATTTTGTGATGGTCTCCAAAAAATCGGTTAATTACTGAATAAGATATTCACGCATCCATTTCACATGGGCTTTATATATCGCTGATAAAAGTAATTAATTTCAACTGCTTTTACATTGCATGTGTATTGGCCATTCAAATGGTGTATGGATTGTTTCTTTGCTGGTATAACTGCTTCACTCATTCCATTACTAATATGGAGTACCTTTCCGAATAATCTATATAATTAGCTTTTTCTTTTAGTCATTTGCAAGTAATTAGATATACTCATTATGTAAAAGATTGTCATTAGGCTTGAGTTTATAATTCCAATATTTATGTCGTATGATAATTGGTCACTAATTACAATGGTCGGCACCACTGCATTTGTGTATATGGTTCATTTAATTCTTATCACAGTACGTGATATTTACCGATTCTCTCAGTGAGGTCTCGATAGCTACGATGTATCTCTATATCTTATTACAATTACAATCTATAAGTAAGAAATTTACACATAAACCGTTGTACCATACACAAAGACTCGGGAGAATAGACTGGTTGCCTATCCATCGAAATGTCCTGGGATCGACTTCCGGTAGCTGGTCATATATTAGAGTTCATAAAAGGTAGTGCCTGTTCTTTTGCAAATAGAAGACAGTTACTTTTCTAAAAATAATTTAAACTTGGGCCTCAGTTTAAAGAAGATGGGGCCTCTGTGGTCGTGTGGTTAGAGCATCGCTCTTTATACCACGATGTCATTCACTTCTGGTCAGAGCATGTTCGAGCCCAGCTGGAACCTAAGCTGACTTTTGTGATAAAATTTGCCAGTTTACTTGCGGAAAGCCGGTGATCTCTTTGCGGTAACCGCGTTCTCTACGCTACCATTAAAAACTGGCCACCGCCATATAACTGAAATATAGTTGAGTGTGGCGTAAAACGTATTTCAAAATTCAAAGAAGGCATGTTCGATTAGATGTCCTGACTGTCTTCGCAAAGTCCAAGGTCAACATCTTAGACGTAGAGTAGAAATATTACGGTTATAGATGTATGATATTTAGATTTAATAGATAGATCTACAAAAGTAAATATATTCAGGATACATATACAAATCCGTTCAAAATTGGTCAAACATGTGGTCAAAATGTGACCCTGTCCTCTCCGATTTTCGTCTATCTTCTGATATATTGTTAACTGGCGTGTTCCCTTCATCGATCTGTTAAATGCATCTACTCTATGAAAATATGTTTTTGCTTTGTATAATAATGTACCTACAGAGCACCGACGCAACGCAAACACTCAACTCAGACACTTTGGCATCTCAAGATCATTTGATAGTTTTTGCACAAATGTAGGGAGAAATCAGAAATTATATGAATGTTAGAGACATATGAGTCTGTTCGTGATCCAAATCACTATGTTTTTTTATCTTGAAAAAAAACCCTCTATCATGCTTTCAGTCGAACATCATAGATTATACAGAAATCAGTCGGTATACAATACTTCTTGATTTTGAAAAGGTTCTGCATATTTTGTTTAAAAGGAAATATATACACAGAAGATGGGTTGATTTTAATCATTTTGTATATTTGACTAATGTTTATTTTTACTACCAGAGTTGAATTATGCACCGCACAAACTGCTCAATAGACACTCTGTGTTTTGGGCAGCTCAAATAATCAGTCTTGTAATTGGAGCTAAAAACCGTGCTTTCGTTATTGGAAGCTTAAATAATCACTACACTTTCGTCACTGGAAACTTAAATAAGCACTATCGTTATCAAACCACTCTTACATTACCATGAATCTACGCTATAACCTTTCAGAAATGCCTTACCACATTATATATCTGATACCACACGTTAGGAAGTTCACAGCTACAGTATTTGGTATCTGTGCTACGTGACTACGGATTGTCTGTCCATTTGCCATCTTACAACTGATGAGTATCTCACTTACATAAAATATGAAGTGAAATAGATTATCTCACGACTGCGTTATCTCGTAACTATATATCATCTAGTAACATTTATATAACTACGGTAGATCATTTGTGTGCTATGTTTGCACGTGACTAAAGATTATCTGATTTCTATTAGCTTCCGCTTATGTTTCGTAACGACATATTGTCTCTTTCTATGTTAGCTCAAAATTTCCGAAGTTATTACTTACACTATATTATGTCATTTGTTGATAGCTGCTTTATGTCTTAGCTATTATAAATTATATGTGCTGAGACTGGTTTAACAATTGTACCACATATTATCGTTGCTTCCTTGCTTTGACTTGATTCAACGAGCAGCGGGACTACTTAAAATCTCGTCACTCGTCCCTGTGAGGCAGGCGGATATACATAGTGTGTGTGTTGGTGCCCTTATTGAGTGGCACAAGAGCATTTACCCTCCATCTAGACATAGAACTGTGTGGACAGGAGATGAAAATTCAGCTCTGAAAAATCTGACACGATCGGGGATCGAACTAAGGACCTTCATTTTGAAGGTTTGGCACTCCACCAAATGAGCTACTCTGTCCGTTTACTGCAGCGTTATAGCTACAGTACATGTATTTCAAGGCTACGCTATCACATTACTACTGTACATCAACGCAACTTCATCACATACTTACTGTACGTGTTATACACATAATACCAACGTTACAATTCCTCAAAAAGAAACATAGCCAAAACAAATGATAGAAAATGATAAAAAATTCTGTCAATTATACTTCATCGGTCGAATTTTAAATATATGACGAGTTCTAAAACAGCAAGTAGTATCAAAAAAGGTAAAAAATAATCTAAATGTGTTTCCAAATCAGTCTATGAGTAATATATCCGTTTTAAACTCTACGACATAACTAATATACATCGCCACTTTATAACGTAACTACTGTACGTCGATTTCAACGCAACGTCATCATATAAGTACTGTAAATTGATTTCAACATAATGTGCAACATCGTCACGTGGACATGTGTTATCTCCTCCGTACCCTCTGACCTCACTTCAATGGTTAGATCATCTCTACATTATAACGATAGTTTCTGTAATATGTAGTTTCACATTCCATTACTAATATAGGTTATATCCTACTCATGTATCTCATTACTGCTGTACGTTCTTCATTGTCTAATTTATTAATGACTACTAAAGGTTATTCCACAGCAAGTTTATCCTATAAATATTCAATGTTTTTCGTCGATAGATGTTTTAGTAAAGTAGGCAGATGCAGACCTAGCAGACTTCAATATGTATGTGAAGAAGTCTGAGTTGCTTTTCACCGGTCTGATTATTAATTCATGCTCTCTTGAGAAATAGCATTAGGTTCCATTTCCTTGGGTCATAGAATATATGCTGAAGGAAAAAAAAGGCGTAAGGAAAGTCCTGATTGCGCGCTGATGCTTCACAGCATATTTTATTCTTGTTTTAACACTAATTTTCTGGGTTTTTTTCCACTGTATTTTTTTCCCAGAATCCTTGACTTAATCTATAACCGCAGATACTAAAGTGTAACACTAAGGAGCCCATAAGACTAAATACAATAATAGTGACACACGGACCTTTAGAAAACCCAGGTGTGGAGTCAGGTGTTAGGAGGAGTTAAGCATCTCCTGTCGACCAGTTTCGTTCTCTGTAGTTCCGCCGTCAAATGTACACCAAACAATAGGAATGTAATCTTTGGTCAAAATCAGTATAGAAGTATACTAGTATTTTAACATACACTTAGCATACCAGATAGTAATACTAAGTCTAGACAACCGACGTCATTGTAACGTCAGTTTGCGAAATGTCAACTAACATCATACGATTAGTATTCGTCAGTTTTCGATGTTTCCCTTTCTGTTGGAGCCTTGCAAGGTGCGATGGAAACTCTCTGCAAATGTTGCATCCGTTATATCTTTATTGATGTGGAACACTATATAAATTTATGATTAAAGCTGAATCAATTTGCCCTTCATTTGTTCTTAAATTGACTAGGAGTACATAACTAGTGTGACTGGTTAACAGAAAATGATAACTCTACCATTACGGCTGATTTCTATAGAGACAAACGACTGGTGTGTCCGGGCAACAGGGGATATTAACTCTTCCATTCCTGCTGATTTCTAGACGCACACGACAGGCGTCACTGGTCAACACGGAGTATCAAATATTCTATTACGTTTGATGTCTAGAGGCACACGACTTGTGCGACCGGAAAACAGGGGGTGATAACTTTCTATTGCGACTGATTTCTAGGGCCCATTTTTATCTACTATTTCAAGCAATTCATTATTGCCACACGGAGTTATCATTACAGCTTAGGTATTTATATTTTACTATTGCTTTAATATGTGCAATGTATTGCCCTGCACTTTTGTACCACCTGGAATCCATATTACAGTTGATTTTATAATGTTCTCCATTTCCTTAGTTAGTAACTTAGCTTCAGTGGGTTTCAAACTATTTGGCAAGTTCCAATCATACTATGTTTCTTGCAGAGGAAATGACCGGCTCCTTACATTGTTTATGTAGGTATTGTTAAATTCATAAACGTCTGTTGAATGAAAACAATCGGATTAGAAAACATTTTCACGTTTTAAAAAAAGGAAATATCAAACCGAAAGTAAACCTACCCAACTACAGTCAAAATTCGTTCAAAATGGAGCATTCTGATATAAACCTTAAATAAAATGGATCGCGCGCGCGTGTGTTTTACTTTAGTAATGTGCCTATGGTAATCATATTCCCAATTTCTACCGTAAATGTTTCGCAACACAAAAGTCTTGACATTATTCATTGGAACTATAAGATGATAAATCTGAATGCACAATGTGATCTAACCATGAAATGTATTTATTATTCATTAATTCATTACCTCAGAATCCCGTACTAAAAGAAGGGGATTATCGTTTCTCTGCCACAATAATTGCTGGACCATTATGAAGATTTAAAGTGTTACAGCTGTTACTTTTTCATCAGATTTTACAGCTGACCTCAGCCAACTGACCATATATTCCCCTATATAGTACACCATAATAAGCTCAAATGACCACAAAAATGTATATGATGGAGATACCAGACGGGCCATAAAGAGGTTGCCGTGGCGGGATACGTGATAGAAGATATATGGAATAATAATTGTAACTTATTTTGATATCAGATAAACTTTAAGTGAAAGAGTTATCACTCATGGAAAACTGTTGTAAAGTATAACAACCGTCAACCGATCTGGATGGAAATATTTTACCTCTGCTCGGAGGAAAATTTAATTCACTATGATATGACCCCTATTAGATTAGATTAATACTTTTCATAATGCCCGCTACATATTTTATGAGTATATGGTAATTGTTTGTATTTTATATTTATCATATATTTATCATGAGTCAATTTTTGAAGTTTTCTTTCTTTTTTCTTTTCTTTTTTTTTTGTTTATTGTTGTTTACCGTCCCACTCAAGAATCTTTTACTCATATGGAAACGTCACCAAATGTGGGTGAAGGTTTCAATATGGCCTATCCTCGGCACTTACGGCCATTGAGCAGTGAGGGTTCTTTAACGTGCCGACACCTTCTGTGACACGAGACCTCAGTTTTTACTGTCTCATCCGAAGGACGGGAAACCGACCTGCCGCCGGTTGGAATCGAACTCACGACCTCACGATTAAGAGTCGAGCGCGGCGGGCTACCGATTGAGAAAACTCGGCTCTTTAGTTTTCAGATCGCGTTAAATTTGCTTTTGATATAACGAAGGACAAAACTATTAAACTAATAGCATCAGCGTCGGAAGCAAATTGAAAGTGGTGGGGCTAAACCAACTTAAAACACATACACACGCCAGAAATGTCTGGGGGCTAAGCCCAAATTTTTAACACCTATGTCTATCTTTGCAAAAAAAAGGCCCCCCCGGTTCCGACGCCTATGAATAATAGCTATGATTTTTATTCAAACACAAGATTTTATTTAAATTACCGATTTGTAGACTTAAACAGAATATTACAAATAAAAATATGTTCATTTTTATTTAAAAGATATTTACTTTTATACACTCAAAATGAATTATCGTTCGGTAGACAGATATTAATTGTAAGACCGCCCAGTACAAACCGTCATTCGTTTACAAGTAAAAATGAAGCAGTACCAATTGATAATCGAAACTCAAGTCCATTAGAACACGACAAATTGGCTGTGTAAATGGTCTCTACATGAAGATCAATTGCGATTCCCTTACGGATTCTGCATGGAAGAGAAATACAAAACTGGTCAGCCAATTATGACAAGATTAGAATAATATTAAAGATGAATTCGATCGCTGGGATGAATTAAAAGACCTGTTACGCCTGCGAAGTAACCCCACCACATATCTGGGTCATTTCACAAGCTGTGTCGGAAAACATGTGCTATACACGATGCATAATTAATTATATTAGTCGTCATAGTACCGGTCATCTTTTAGGGATTATTAACACTTATATGATTTATGTAAACATGGCATCGGTATTGATGTGATTTTCAATCTATCTTTCGTTTTAGCAACTTTTTGTCTTTTTCAAAAAATAGTGAAAATCTTAGCTACTGTCACTTTTAAAAGTTACCTCTAACGGGGAATGTTGGCATCTAATCATTCTACTATATTTCCATGGGTCCATGTTTGCCCAATGTCACCAGATATATGCATCCTGGACATTTTAAAGATTTATAATTTGGTATCTTATATTATATATTGATTATATATTATTCTTCCTGGCGAAAATAAAGTATCAGAAAATTACCAATCCTGTTTTAGAATTCACATGATATTTGATGTCACAAGACTAATATACACATAACAATAATTATATAGTTCTTCTGATGCATGGTTTTGGATATCACACATATGAGTATATTTGGCTTGTAACCTAGATATACCACTTCCTCGTCTACAAACGTGATCTAATCTGAATAATCTGAATAAGTCTAGATCTAGACTGAAATCGTGTCTTATTGTATTAACTTATATACTGTAATTGATGAGATTTTACCCCATGTGATGAAGTATACATGGGTGAATGTCCACTGATGTTATAAGAACCTAAGCATCAGATGTATAAAGAAATAAAGTGGAACCAGGATATATTGAACTCGGAGGGGGGAATGATTTTCTTCTGTCTAATAAACAGGGTTATCAAAAACATCGAGTCATAACGGTAATAAAGATATATGACCAGGAAATCAAAATCATTTCTAATAAAGTGGAGGGTACAATTTATTTTGATTGGACAATATTTGATAGCTTATCCAAACATTACAGTATATATGCATCACTGCCTTCTGATCAGTAAATTTAAATAAGGATAATTGATTTTAAACGATTAGAAGTTTCCATGTTTAAATGTCACACAAAAATTTATTTTGACTCTATTGTTCATCTAAATAAGATATAACCCCTGTGGGAATAATGTATTACAAGAATAGATGTGATATTTATGTTTGCCAGTTAAGGAAATTCTAAAAAGCAGGAGACCAAGTTCAGTCATTTTGACGCAGCAATACGATATGGTGTAAAGCATCATCCAAACCAATACGTTACCAATACATAAGTTCATATAACGAATTACAAATATAATGAATACAGACCATTGGATAGCCAGAAGTGGGATTATGTGTCATGGGAGAATGGCATGCCATTCGAACGGTACTAAATCAGAATCAATACAGATAGCCTGTATGTATATTTTTGCTTTATGTATTGATCACACACAACAAATTGAAGTACAAAACTATACAAATGTACATGTATGCTTGTGTATCTGTTTTAATTATTGTACATCAATCGATCTAGTTAAAAATAATACAAACTCCTGATCTGTTTTATTGTAAGTAAAACCTCCATAAACATATAACTCTATGTGTTAATCAACGAGCTTTTGTAGGTTTGGTGTTAAAATTTCAATATATTTAATGTAAAATGGCTAGGCGGCCAGGCCATTTCAGCAAGCTGTGGTTGCCTCAACACAATATTGTGTTTCTTTGAAAGTTGGGAATTAGAGCGAGTCACTCAATATAGCTTGAAAACAGTCCAAACTAACTGCCAGTTTGTTTTGGACGAATGAAATTTTCCGGAACCCTTGACATATGTTGAGATAATCCGTTATCTTAATTCAAAGGGAGATAATTCTCGTAGTCACAGTCGTTATAGACAATACATCAACAAATATCGAACAAATAATTCAACATGTTCGATAATGAAACATAGTTACGCAAACACGGTTATTATATAGACTGTAATTGTGGGAATATAATGCATTTAGTTGTGGAAGTATCGGGACATCATGATTAATCACGTGATATATGTAGTTGTAAATATAGACGAAATGTGGAGAGACAGAACCAGTATATCGGGACATCGTGATTAATCACGTGATATATGTAGTAAATGTAGACGAAATGTGGAGAGACAGAACCAGTATATCGGGACATCGTGATTAATCACGTGATATATGTAGTAAATGTAGACGAAATGTGGAGAGACAGAACCAGTATATCGGGACATCGTGATTAATCACGTGATATATGTAGTAAATGTAGACGAAATGTGGAGAGACTAAAGCAGCCTATCGGGGCATCAACATTATCCACGTGATATATGAAGTCGTAAATGTACACGCATTGTGGAATATATGCAGTCGTTAATATAGACGAAATGTTGAATATTTGTAGTCTTAAATATAGACGAAATGTAGAATGTATGTAGTCTTAAATATAGACGAAATGTAGAATGTATGTAGTCTTAAATATAGAGGGAATGTGGAATAAATGTAGACGAAATGTGTATATACTGAACCAGTATATCGGGGCATCATGAATAATCACGTGATATATGCAGTTGTAAATTTGCAAATTTTATAGCTGTTACGTAAATGTTCTTTGCAGTTTCAGTATTTGTGATCAACGTTTTGTCCCATTTTGAACTTTGAGTTATATTTAAACATTTAATTTGTCTGGTAATTTGGATAATTGTCAAAAAGTTGTAGATGTAATGAGAAGTTATTGCCAAATGACAACAGAGGTCAGTCATTTAATGAAGGGATTCAAATATTTTTTGTAGATAATCTTATGCACGCGGTGTGATGTTTCGAAAAAAATAATTTACGAATAGTTTTTAGTTGGTCGTCAGTCTTGGTCTTTTTTTCTTGCCATTTAATAGAATAGATATCTTCCAAAATTGTACTAATTAAATTTAAATTTAGTCATTTTGCTGGCAAATGCACAGATTACCTAACTGAAATTATGACATTTTATAGTGAGTAGAGGAAACATACAATCTAAAAGTGATATAAACTGTAGTGGGTATTTTGTTAATTGTTAAATCAATGAAACATCAAAACGTCTGACTTTCAGTCGTCACAACAAAGTAAGGGCGTGCTCATGTCGTCGTCTGTATAATCTTTAGATGTCATACTTCCTTCAGAGTTGCAGTTAAAGTAACTTATTGAATGATTTTTAAAGGACAAATTGATCCCTCAAATTATTCGTTTTACGTTACAATGCTAGCCTTTTCTCTGTTAATTTATCAATGTTTAGAATCCAGGCCATCTAAACCTCAATATGATCATAAGATTACTTGCTCATCTATACATTTTGATTTTATTTAATCTTCTATTGAAAATATATTACAATATCATAGTTTTCCATAGGACTGTGTTTTCCAGTATTTATCGTGTTTGTATATAGTTCTCTGGACTTCCAAATGTGTTAATATTATTCCCCTTCTTCCGACACTGGATTTCAATTGTCCCGTATTTTCCTCTACACCTTTTACATTTTAACTCCACTATTTCATAGGTTTATATTTGTCCACCATTTCTAATTCCTTTATAGCCCCATATTCCATCTATGGATTTCCATAGGTTTATGTCTCTCCTGGACTTCGTATTACTTTACAGTGTCCTATTTTGCTTTTGGAATTTTTTACAGGATTTTATATTCCTCAAAAGGGCATTAGTGTACCACAGGATTTCCATTGGTTTATGTTTGTCCACGGAATCGTATTTATTTATGATTGCACCTTTGAATTCCCATATTATTATGTTTGTCCATAATTTCTAATTCCTTTATATCCCCTCTGTTCAAATTTTGGATTTTCATAGGTTTAGTTTCTTCACGATTTCGTATTTCGTATATTGCCCCACCCTCGACCCTACCTTTGGATTTCCAAAGGCTTATGTTTGTCCAAGATTTCGTATCCCTTTAGTGGCGTCTTATTCCATCTTTGGTTGTCTATAGGTTTATGATTGAGCATGATTTCGTATCCCCCAGTAGCGTCTTATTCAATCTTTGGTTTTTATAGGTTTAAGTTTGTCCATGATTTCTAATATTCCATGATAGCCCCCTATTCTAACTTTGGGTTTCTGTTTTATGTTTATGTATAACCGCTTCGCATTACTTTTGTAAATTATGACAGTTTCTCATTTTTTTTGTAAATTAATTTGCAGATATCACATTTTAGTTAGTTAATTGTAATACATGTTTCCTTAGTGACAAAAATTAGCATGTTATTCAAAATGAAGTAAATAGGCTACATATATTGATTCTGACGTGCGGTAGACAGAAATCTTCGAATAAGTATTACGATAAAAGCCGAACAAGGATTTGGGATTTGGGAGACTTTAGGTTGAATATCAGAATAGGGATAGTCGACTATTATTATTGTAATAAGGTATATCTGTATTAGCAAACTGAATGATTTTAAAACAGTATAGTTTAGGCCAGTTATATCGTCACACTG